>CAUYON010200558.1:0-37661 GCA_963573935.1 Arctocebus calabarensis | reverse complement strand
AGGCAGCCCCAGTGCATCTGTGGGTCTGTACATTTGTGAGGGTTAGGCAGCCCCAGTGCATCCGTGGGTCTGTATGTTTAGGCAGCCCCAGTGCATCTGTGGGTCTGTACATTTGTGAGGGTTAGGCAGCCCCAGTGCATCCGTGGGTCTGTATGTTTAGGCAGCCCCAGTGCATCTGTGGGTCTGTACATTTGTGAGGTTAGGGACTTCTGTGCAGACAGGTGACAGCTGTGGACCCTCTCTCCCAAGTGAATGTGCATAAGCACCCATGTTTGCATATGCTGGAGAAGGCCAACCGCCTGCTCAGGGTCTCTCAGTTTGTACTGCAATTCCCTTCCTCTGAGCACTAAGTGCTAATTGGTCACTGGACAAGCTAATCAGTGCTAATTTGTTAGCTGGTGTTCCCCTTAAGGCCAGTGATGCCTTAAGTCCATGGGACAGGCTGTTGGCCGGGGGCCTGGGAATCACCCGCTTCTCCTCCTTGGAGGCATAAATATTCCACTTCATCCCTTTTAGGAGAGCTTTGTTCCCACCTGGTCCCACTTCAGCTATGTTCTGCTAAGGAGCAGTGAGAGAACAGTTAATCGCAGTTCTTGGGAACTGAGAACAGGTTGTTTTGTAGGCAAAGAGGAAAAAGCAGAGAGGATCTTCTTTGAACATTTGGTCCCGTAATTCAGCTCACATAATTTAAATAATATATAAATCAACATTGTGTTATACAATTATATTGCTCTATTTAGTCATTGAGGTTACTCTGTTAGTGTGTAGGTATGCATATTTTAAATGTATCCTAGAAGTTTAAAACATATGAGATCTGTTTATTGCAAGGTCAATAGGGGAGAATTATCTGTCTGATGTCCTGGATATAGAGATTCGGAACAAGCGCTTGTGCTGGTGCTTGTCCTATAATAGTTTCAACAAGTATTTTCTTCTGGATTTTATTCTCATTTTGTAATATTGTAAAAACTCCCGATTCATGAAGATAAGCAGTTGGAACCTTTTTTTACCTTAAAATCCCAGAATTTTGTTCAGTTAAACAGGTGGCAGAAGAGCCCTTGTCTGAGGCCCAGGCACAAGCAAACCTGTGTCCTCGGGGTTTCATGTGTGATTGGTGTGTGATGCCTTTCACCATGAGCTTGACTACAGTTTAAAAAATTGCTAGAACACATATTGAAGAAGAAATTTACAGCATGTTTGAAAAATCCCATTTGAAAACTGGGAAACGCAGTTTAGAACCACTGAAACGAGATAATACCCAGCAGGGCTTTGGACAGAGGCCTTCAGGAAGACGTGAGTTACAAGGGGCCCACTGGACCTTCTGGGGCATCTCTGCACGCCCTCCTCTGAGAATGGGAGGGGGCGTTGATTAAACCTTCCAGCCCCTGCCCCCAAGCCTGCGTCACTGTGTGCAGGCTCGAGTCGGGATTTCCAAAAAGCAGTTCACAGAGCGCTTTGCGTCTTTCCAATATATCTGCACTCTGGTGCTTCTGGCCGTGCTGCAGGACGCTGTAGCCATCACTTCTCTAAATCTCTGTTATTGCTGCTGGTGGTGGGGTTGCTCTAGAGGAAGGGAAAGGTTTAGGACTAATTCCAAAGAAGAATATCTTCCTGACTGGGGAATTCATTTATGAATATATAATGGTTTTATTGTTTGGAAGAAATAAGAAAAGCACAAAGTGGAAAAAATAGTTCAAGCAATGCCCAAGGGTCCTGCCACGAGGTAATTCTTCCTCCACCCCAGACCCCAGACTTCAGGTGTGCTCCTGTGGGCACATGTATGCATGCTTTATGTGGGTAGATCAGCATAGATCGTTAATGCTTCGCAGTGGAGAAAGCGCCTACATTATGGGGTTTTTATGTGTTTTACACACACCTTCCTTTGCCCCTGAGGGCATGGCTGCAATTGCAGTGTTCAGAATTTGCACAGCACAGTAGTTCCTAATGAGTTCGGGTTGGAATTGTAATGTTGTTGATGGGCTTTGAAGTTAGAATCTTATTCCTCCAAGGTGAGCTAGAAGATAATGTCCTCAGTTCATAAATCTACTCGCACTGAGCTGTTTCTGTGATTGCTCCCTGGAGCAAAGGCAGTTAAGGAGGCTGCAGGCATTGTGGACGCATCCCAGTTGGATTTGAACTTCAGGAGGGGGAAGGAGCTCTTGGTGGATAGCACAGGTCTCTGAAACCTTCTCTTCGCTTTATGGGAGACACTGTGAAAGTTTTGGTCAAAGAAATTTAATCTCCTAGTGCAATAGAGAAGAAAATAAAATTACTAATGACCTCCCCAGATTGGGTTTTGTTTCTGGGGACAATGGCTTCTTAACATATTTAAGAAGTAAGACTTGAGTAACTTTTCCTTTTCTCAGAAGTGGGGTTCTTAGGGTTGTTTTTTGTCCCAGGTTAAGGTTTTGCTTGAGGTCCTCATTTCTTAGAGAAAAGCAGAATTGCAAATTGTGGTGCCCTGCTTACCCTGGTTCTTAATGCATCCACTTTCTTTGCATTGAGGTTTATTTTTCAGGGTCCCTGGAAATGTCATATGAAATAGCCGATGTGAAGTAGCCAGTGGAGAGCCGGCATAGAATAAAAGCGTAGTAGATTCCAGCTTCTCCTTGCGGTTCTCTGTGTCAGTTTTCTGGGTGGAGGGACAGTTTGTGCCCACGAAGTGAGCGTCCACTTTGGCAGGTGCATGTGGGGAGGTGGGAGAGCTGCATCGTGCGCTCAGGGTCCTTGGCCTTCTTGGGTCCTAGTGTTTTCCAGGTGTGAACTGCACTAGTGCCCGGGGAAGGGTCCAAGGCAGTCCCTTAGTACACATCTGAGTCCCAGATCCACACCTGGGGGTCATGTCACTTTGGGGGTCTTGACATCATCTCTTATTAGCCCGGGAATGCTGGTTGGAATTGTAGAATCTGCTATACTAATGGGGGCATCTGTCACGCAGCACATTCTCGGCCCACGCATTGGAGCCCCTTGCTGGTGTCAGACATAGCTTTGGTTCCTGCCCGTGTTTGAGGGGTTCTCAGTGCATCATTCTGGGGTTGCTGTCCCAGCAGTGTGTGGGGTGGAGAGCCTCCCCAGCACACTGGGTCAGGGTGTGCCAGGATGTCCTGGGGAAATCTCAGAGCCAGCCTGGGGACAACTCCCCTGATCTGGGCCAGGGCTGCTCCAGGCCAGCCTGTGCTCCTGCACACAGCACTGCAGGGCTGTCCCAGGCAGGCCCTTATTGTCCCTGCAACAGTGATTCTGCTGGAGGCTGCAGTCACAGAAGCCTGACCACAGACAAGGTCAAACCAGGAATTCTGTAGCAGCAGAAAAATGGGACCAGAATGGAAGGGAGACTTTTGCTGGAAAATGAAAAGAAAGATTTTTGAGAGCGCCAGTACCTCTTTACTCTCCAAGCCAAAGCCACGCCACGGTCTGGGCTCCGACATCCGTCTGCATCTGTGATTAATGCTGGGCACTGCCTTCCTGTGCCAGGGTCAGAGCTGGCATTGTTCTTGCACAAATCACTCATGAGCGGATCACCTGGGCACATGATTGACTTTCGAGGAATGTTTTTGTTCACTCTGGCTGTTGCTCAGAGCCATTCCATAGGCCTTGTTTTGCTTTTTCTCTCCAAGGGCAGACTTTGACGACACGGCAACGTACTCAGCAGTGGCCACCAATGCCTACGGCCAGGTGTCGACCAATGCTGCAGTGGTGGTGAGACGTGAGTTTGGGGCCCTCCTGGGGGGTGCCCGAGGCCCCCTCCTCTTTGCTGTGCTCACCCCAGCCTCTTGTTGCAGGGTTCCGAGATGAGGAGCCTTTACACTCAGTGGGCCTCCCTATTGGATGTAAGTAGACTGTGGTTGGCTGTTCAGTGCCATAGCATTAAACTTTAGAGATTATTTTCTAAGGGTCACATCTGTTTAAAAATTATATTTCAAAAAACTCTCCCATATTTTCAGTGCTGGTGTGCGGACAGTCTGTTCCCTTTAATTCTATGGCCAGGTGGTATTTTTAGACACAGCTGAAATCACTACTTGGCGAGACTTTATAGTTTTGGTTTGGAGAAACAAGAAAACGAATCCAAATTCTTTTTTTTTGTAGAGACAGAGTCTCACTTTATCGCCCTGGGTAGAGTGCCGTGGCGTCACACTGCTCACAGCAACCTCCAGCTCTTGGGCTTAAGCGACTCTCTTGCCTCAGCCTCCCTAGTAACTGGGACTACAGGCGCCCGCCACAGCGCCCGGCTATTTTTTGTTTTGCAGTTCGGCTGAGGCCGGGCTTGAACCCGCCACCTTCGGTATATGGGGCCGGCGCCCTGCTCGCTGAGCCACAGGAGCCGCCCTACTTCATTTTTCATAAGGGTTATCCTTCCCTGTATGGACCATTTCATTCAATCTATATAATTCAGGACACACACACACACACACACATATCAAATACCAGTTCATTTTTGAACAATTTAACAGTATTTGACTGAACCCATTTGTTTTTTCTGTGCATTCTGTTTGCAACAAGCACTTTTTAGATTCTCCAGTAAGAGGAATTTTCTTGCTAGATATGTTTTTTTGAAAGTAATGTGCAATGGTGTTGAGAGTATGCATTGAACAGGGTTTTGCCCATGTCTGTTGTCTTCCCCCAACAAGTTTTGAAGGACTTCCAATTCTAAGTATCCAACCTCTTTCCTTACCTCTTCTTTCTTCACTTCAGGGCCTTCAGTCTTCATTTTAGCAGCTTGCCTGCCCTTCATTTTTTGATTTTCTGCTGGTTTGGGTAAGTTATCTAGCTTTTCTTTAATCAGGCCAATTACTCTATAATCAGCATAAGCCTTTGCAACATCCATGGCACTATGCCCTGTTGAAACAAACACAAAATCAGGGCTGCCACAAATATATTAACGGTAAACTATATAGAAAAAAAGTCTTAGCACATCAGCCCTGAGCCTGTATTAATGAAGATGATAACAAGAGCAAATTGTAAGGTTACAGATACTGAAATCACCAGCTTTCCCAGCTCTAACAGCCCAAGTGCTATTTGCTGTTATACACACACACACACACACACACAAATTGATATTTTTTAAATTTTTTGAACCATATTTCTTAAAAAATTGTAGGAAATATTAGATTATGGTTTGAATATCAGTTTGATGGTTCTGTCCTCACACTGTGCATATTTGCTTTTTGTGTTAATTTCACCTTATTGTCCTCTTTACATTATGTAAAAGGCTTTGGGAAGCCAGTGCTCACAAGTGCTCTGGGCAGATGGCTGGGTATTATGTTACCTGTAACAGCATCAGGCAAATTTGGTGCAATACTACCCGGGACTCAGTGGCAATCTGATCCAGCCATAAGTATCAGTGCTCACTCAGACTCAAGGAGGCCATGGGTTCTAATAGAATAGGGGTTTTCAACCTTCCTAATGCTGCTGCAATGTATTTTCACTATTACAAAGGGGTCGCAAGACACAGGTTGAGAACCACTGCAATAGAAGATGATGAAACCTCCAAACAAGGAGCTCAGATATTTGCTCAAATGATTTTTTTTATGTATAGTGTTTATGACATGAAGTAGGCCACCTGTTTACTTCCTAGGGTCAAGGACACCTCAGATACTGTTCCCAGCTTTAAGAGGAATCCAAAAATCTAGAGTTTTTAGGGTATACCAATTATTAGAAATTAATAGTTATAATAGGTATGATCTACAAACTAGTCCAAGCCTACATACTAATGATTACTGACCCACAATGAAGTACCACCGAAAAATCATTTAGAAGTTTTTAGAGCAACTTAGCAATCTGCTGTCATTTGATGCCAATGATTACAAAAACTTCGTATTTTGGATTCTTTTTTAATTTCATTTTATTTATAAAATCATTTTTTATTGTATTTTACAAAAGAATCTCAATCCATGACAGATTGCAAACATAAAACACTGGCCCCTCAACACTGATGATTTAAAAAGCACTGGGTACAAGATAAACCTCCATAACATTTAACTCAGGCTGAGGTTTGCACCAGTCACCCGGGGAAACATGGTTCTCTGAGAACAGCATCAGAAGGGGTTTAGAAAACAACAGAAATTCTCTTTTTTCCATCCCTAATGATCAATAATATCAACACATACCTTTTCTATTTTCCAGCTGAATTTTAGCACCAATATCAAGTAGGTATTTTACAGTATCCAGCCTGCAGCTCTCAATGGCTCTGGTTAAAGGAGTTGAGTTGTTGATTGAAAGTGCATCTATTGAAGCTCCAGCTTTAACAAGAAGCTCAACAATATCTTGTTGGCCCGCATGGCATGCAAAATGAAGTGGAGTCCACAGAAAATTATCTGTTGCATTAACGTTAGCTCTATAAAATAATATAGACGCACAACTAAAAATATTGGCTATTTCAAGCACTAGAAGCTAAAAATGCAAAATAGAATTTAATACGGTTTTACCAAGTGATTAAATGGTAACCCAGGGGATCTCTGAGTACTATTAAATGCTGCTTTCTTTAAAAGTTCTTTAAATTTTTCTGCAAACCTTTTTCTTATGGATTATTTGACAGTTTTACCTTTCTTTATGTATATATACGTTTTGTTCGGTTTTCAAAGGCTTCCTAAAGATTTCAATTTTGGGGGGGCAAGGTTAAACTCAAGGAAATTATAAAATTAGATCCAAAGATGGTGAAAGCCAACAGAAAACACTGAAGTTATGTTATGCTGCTTTGTACGTACATTCTCCACATGTTATGGATTTTTAAATAAAACTTCATTATAAATTCTAAACATTATAAAGTTTTATTTAAAATTTTACTCCTTTTTTGAAATTCACTGCCCCCAATTTTAAGTTCTTTATATCCTTTTTGACACTATAAAAATTTGAGTCTTTCTTTGACATTAATAGAATTAGTAACATTAACATCTATTCTCAAACATGCAGTGTCTACACTAAATGCTTTACCTATATTAACTCATTTAATCTTCAAAAAATTCTGTGAATGAAGTCCCATTAGAGCCCCCATTATATAAATGAGAAAATGGAGGCATAAAGATGTTAAGAAACTTATCCAGGTTGTATGGGTGTGGAAGAAGATGGTTTAAACCTAAGCAATTGTTATAGTTTAAAATGTTAAATAAAAATGTCACGTTTTAATAGTTCAGAGATATATTTACGAGTGAACCAAGGAAAAGACCACCTTCTCAGGAGGAGGACATTGGGATTTAGAGGGACCAAAGCATGTCCTTTGTAATTATGGTTACCATCCAACTCAATTGAAATCCTTGTGATAACCACAAAAGAAAAAAAAAAAAAACGGATTAAAAACCGACTCCATGCCATCTAGGTAAAGCTCTGAGACCAAACTGAGTTGTCCTGTCAGTGCTACCTAATTGGGAGCCTTTCACCCTCCGGAGTGAAAACTTGCCGGCCTTCCCTTTGCGCACAATTGTTACTTGCAAACCACCTGTGTGTACTCACAATCTTACGTTCCCATTAGCTTCATTCCCCGCCTACGATCTATTTCTCATAGATGTCAGTAATCAAGCAACTTCCTGCGCTAAAAAATCTGGAACCGAACGTTTTTTAAAGGCCTTCTTTTCCCTCCCTTGAGCTGTGAAGACTCACGAAAACGTAAACCTCCCTCGGCCAGAGCACGTACCCTTTCTCCAGAAGAAACTTGACCACGTCTATGTTCCCACTCGCACATGCCGTCATCAATGGTGTTTTGTAATAATTGTCCTTCATATCCACAGGGATGCCTGATTCAAAAGCCATTTTCAGAGAAGCCAAGTCGCCTGCCTTGGTGATGAAATTAATATTTTCGTACACCTTCCCGGGATCGTCGATGTACCAGGCGGAGTCGTCCTGGATGGGGTGTTCGGGCGGGTGGTCCCTGTTAAAGCGATTGGTGTCGGTGACGTTCTTGTAGGTCTCCACCATGTAGTAGGGCGGGCCGCCGTCCTGCCGGCGCGGGAACGCCTCCTCGGGGATCTCACAGATGGGGAGCGGCAAAACGAATTTGCCTCTCCTGCCTTTTTTGCCCATCCCTTTTTTCTTTTTCTTAAGCCCGTAAGATCCCAATACAAAAGCCTTGCTTAAATATTTGGTTCCTTTAAAGAACTCGTTCACGTTGACCCCTGCTCCCCGGGTTTTTTCATGAAGTTGAGCTACGGTAAGCAGCTGGTCTGAGCTCGCGAAGTCCTGTCTGTCCTCCAGCGTCATCACGAAGTCCTCCTTGGACACCGTCCCATCGCCCCGGTCCACAACCGCGAAGGCTTCCCGGAGGAAGGCCTCGTGCTCTATGGACCAGTCGTGCAGCCTAAGGGCCCAGAGCGGATTGGGATTTTTAACTCCTGGCTTGGCCAGTCTATTAGCGATTCTCTCTGCTCGATAAATTTCTTTGCTTGCGACTTTGAAGCCTGCGTCCTTCGCCACAACTCTGGGTGTTTTATGTTCTAAATTCTTCCACTTCAGGTCACATCCTAAAACGTGAAACATCATTATTAGGAATGGTGCCAAGGTATATGCATGGCCCTACAACTGGCATTCATCCGATTTTTTGTTAATTACCAATGATTAATCGAAAGTGCATCCCAAACTTATGGGTATGTGGAGATGAGCAAATGTGTTTTTTTTTTTCCTGTGAGCTTCACTTTCTAAGTTTGAATTCTGTGGGAAATAAGTTTACAACTTACAAAAAGGTTAGGACATTTATTCCTATTTATAAATGTAGATTAATAAATAAAAAATTATTCAAATAAATTATAGTTATTCAAAACACATACTATATTGGTTTCCTGGTTAAAGAGAGTTCATACCAACAGGAAAAGAGTAAGGATGCACTTGAATTTGGAAAGAATCTAGTTTCAAACTTCTTATCTAGACCCATATAAATGCAGAAAGCTGATTTAGACTGTAAATCTATTTATAACCTGAAAGTATATTTTAACTGTATTCTCCATTAAAATAATACAATTTATTCTTACTTTCTACTTTGAATGAACAGCATTCACAGAGAAATATGTAATTTGTTAACCAAATCTGAAGATTCCAGTATTAAATCTGTGCATATGATTAACATCCATTTTCCTTTTTGGTTGCTTACTTAACAAAATGATGAAAACATTATTTGTAAATGTTCACCAAAGAAATAAGCTTTTCTGAATGTATCAAGAAATCCATTTAGCACTACCAGAAAAGCTGTATTGTATGCAATAGCTACCTTGAGACATTAAAAATACATGATATGTATAAACAAGTCAGAAGCTGTCAGACTGTTTTTTCAAGATTAATACTTTCTGGTATTGTCAACATTAAATTTTAAAACTAAAGCTGATAATTACAGGTGAAAAGCCTATATGTGCCTTTAAACAGATTCATTCTGTGAGAACAGTTGAAGTTTTTCAGCGAGTTGGGAAGGAGGGATCGGGATAGAACTCCATTTTGACCCTAGGCCTGCTCACGCAGAGGGTAATACTTTGGTGAACAAAGGCTTGGTCCTGGTGGCAGGGCTCGCAGGCAAGTCTTCTGTATATTTTAGGAATCTCCACCACTCCTAGAGAATGAATAACTGCCTCCAGATGATCTGTTAAAGGTCTAGCATTCAAGCAGCTTATTCTCCAAGAGTTGGCTTTGTGGCTTAGATTTAATTTTAGATGTAATAATGGTAAAAGATAATAGTTAATAGAGTATTGTGTTAGTTGATCAACAAACTAACACACTGGTGGGCATTGGACTGGTGATGGCCTGGTCATGAGGTAGTCATGTGATAATCCCGAGAATCAAGTCTCCAGATTTTAGATGGATGATGTATATGTCATAAGATTATTGATTAATAGTGTATACGTGTAGTATTGGCTATATAAGCTGTGTTAAAATAAAGATTTTTTGCTACATGCCTAAGAGAGCTTGTAGCCTCCCTTATTCTATACAATTCCTTCAGTAGGTCTTAGCCTCTGTGACTTCGCTCTGCACCCCAGAATACAGCAACAGATTATTTTATTTTATTTTATTTTTTTTGAGACAGAGTTTCACTTTGTTGCCCTCAGTAGAGGGCCTTGGCATCATAGCTCACAGCAACCCCAAACTCTTGGGCTCAAGCAATTCTCTTGCCTCAGCCTCCTAAGTAGCTGGTACTACAGGCATCTGCCACAACACCTGGCTAATTTTTTTTAGAGATGAGGTCTTGCTCTTGCTCAGGCTGGTCTCAAACCTGTAAGCTCAGGCAACCCACCCAACTCAGCCTCCCATAGTGCTAGGATTACAGGTGTGAACCACCGTGTCCAGCCTAAAGCTGATAATTTTACTAGTGATAAAAAACTCAAAAAGGTATTGGGATAATAAAGATTCTAAAATTGCTATATTGGGCAGTTTAAAGAACAGTGAAATTATTGGGAAGGGAACCCTGCCAGTGGTCTCTGTAATATTATTCCATATCATAGTAATTCCATGGTGCAATTCCTTACTAATTCTGAATGCATGTTTTACTTAGCTATTTTGCTTACTTAGGGTATTTGGGAGTTTTATCTAATACCTCTTAAGCCAATCCTTCTATGTTCACACCTTCTGGGCTCTAAGGATCAAAGGAATTATTTTATTTTCTTTTATTATTTATTTTAATTTCATTATTTTTTATTTTATTTTATTTTATCATTTCATTTCATTTTATGACACAGAATCTCACTCTGTCACCCTGGATAGAGTGCTGTACTGTCATCCATAGCTCACAGCAACCTCGAACTGTTCAGTTCAGCCTCACCTGCCATGTACCTGGCTAATTTTTCTATTTTTAGTAGAGATAAGTCTTGATCTTGCTCAGAGTGGTTTTGAACTCCTGAGCTCAAGCAATCTACCTGCTTCAGCCTCCCACAGTGCTAGGATTACAGGAGTGAGCCATTGTCACCTGCTAGCCAAGGATTTTAAACCTGCTTCAGCGGACCCTCTGCTGCTTCTAGCTTCCTCCTGGTTAGAAACTTTTATGTAGCTAAAATACACCAATAATCCCAGCATAAAAAATCTAAAGGCAGTTTTTCTCTCCCTTTTGACTTGGGACTTTTTACCTCCTCCTTTATGATTAGTAAGTAAAGATCCATTCATTCTCTTTGTGCTCTTTCTCCATGGTAACTATGCTCAACTTTAAGCAGGCAGGTGCTGTAAAACTCAGAGAGCTGAAGGCCTCCAGGGAACCCCTCAACTCCCCTCCTACTGCTCCCAGAGAGTTGTAAATTGCTCCAGTAGGACCAAGGGCCAAAACAGAAGCATTGAGAGGAAATGTGGGGAAAACTAGCCAGAACAAATGCTTCTTTAGTACATAGAGATTAAACCCAGGAGTTTATTCAGAAAGCAGCATTTCATTTCTGATGGTTTCTCGTGGTTCTGCTTGCTTTAATCTGAGATTCTAAAAGCAGAGATGTAACTGATAACACTTCTGCTGTGACACTGGGTTATCCACCAGGATCTGGAGAGGTGGTTGTACTTTCTAACATGCTCAGAACATGTTTACTACCTTCCATTTCCAGACACTTGCTTCAGAAACAGTCTTATGATTCTCACTCAGGAAAGTGGATATTTTTCTGCGACATTGGGTGAGGGATTTTTGCCTGACTCAAGTTCTGGCCCTTCGCTTCTCAATGTGCTTTCTGTGATTTTATCCCAGTTACACAGAAATGATGGAGTATTTGTGTGGCAACATTTGTCCCAATAAATCATATCAATAGGTAAAGTTGAAGAAGCTTGTCTTTAACTCGGGCATCTTTTGTTTTTAGAAATACATAATATTAAAAATGAAATATCAGGCTGGGCATGGTGGCTCATGCCTGTAATCCTGGCTCTCTGGGAGGCCTAGCCTTTTTTTTGAGCTCAGGAGTTCAAGACCACTTTGAGCAAGAGTGAGAACCCATCTCTACTAAAAATAGAAAAACTAGCTAGGTGTTGTGGTGAGTGCCTATAGTCCAAGCGAGTAGGAAGCTGAGGCAAGAGCATCTCTGAAGTCCAAGAGTTTGAGGTTGCTGTGACCTTTAATGATGCCACAGCACTCTACCAAGGGAAACAGAGTAAGACTCTGTCTTAAAAATAAAATAATAAGAAAGAAAGAAAGAAAAAGAAATATCAGAATGAATAACAGCTAGTGAGAGACTGGAAGACAAATCAATAAGACAGTTTGAGAAGGTAAAAATTGAATTTGAATTTGATATATTTTTCTTTCTTTATTTGTTGAAAGGATCTATTATATTTGGGAGGATGGGAAAAGCATAAAATTGAAAATCAAAAATGGATTACTTATTACACTTATGCAGGCATGCTAGCATTATTTAAAATATTAGCAGTTATTGCATGAGATCCTGGGGACTTTTTAGTGACTTGTAAAATTCTGTGCCTGTGTGTAAGATGGAAAAGCAAAGCACTTTCTCTGCTCTATTATGGAGTTAGAATTAAAGTTTTGCTTATTTCTCATAAACTAGAAAAAAAACATATAATGTTTAGCAAAATGCAGTTCCACTCTAAGAAAGATTTTTAAAACTTTTAATGTACATTTAATTAGCATGTAATTAACAAATTGGTCCATATCTTTAAACCTAATTAGCCTATATTTTCATTTTATGGACCTCATTAAGTTATACATAATATAGTTTATATTTTTAAGTTAATAGTTACTTAAAAGCTACAAGAAGAGCTAAAATAATAAATGTTGCTTACATTTCAAATTTTTCATAAAAACTATATTTCATGTTTCTTGCTAATATATTCCCCCATAATTGCAAATTTCCAGAAAAGTTATCTTTGTATAATACATGAGCATTTTAAAAAATAAAATAATTAAAAATTTAAGCTAAAGCAAATGATTTTCAGTGTTTGTCCTATTTTAAATTAACGTTGGCATTTGTAAAATAAGAAATTAAGGCTCAGTGCATGTAGCTCAGCGGCTAGGGCACCAGCCACATACACCAGAGCTGGAGGGTTTGAATTCAGCCTGGGCCTGCCAAACAACAATGACAACTACAACCAAAAAATAGCCAGGTGTTGTGGTGGGTGCTGTAGTCACAGCTACTTGGGAGACTGAGGCAAGAGAATTGCTTGGGCCCAAGACTGCTGTGAGCTGTGATGCCATAGCACTCTACCAAAGGCAACATAGTGAGATTCTGTCTCAAAAAAATAAATAAAACAAACAGATAAATAAATAAATGAAATAAGGAATTAAATCAAATATAAGCAATGTAATAATTAGTTGACTCATGAATAATCTCCTTTAAATTTTTAACAATAACCTAAACAATTTGGAGAAGTGGATTTCATCACTTTTAACCCTAGACTCATGATTTAACAGAAGGTAGTATAACAAAAAAGTTCAATTTTCTTTCTACATATGAGTGATGTCTGGTTATTGGAAAAAATAAGCAACTGACAAGTGACAGGTCTATATTCTCTTATTTGTGACGCTCGCAAATCAGAAATACTTTAAGCACAAAACTGCTGGACAATTTTACCTCGTTGAGCTATATATTTACAGCATTCTGTAAAACCACCCATGGCAGCATAATGAAGTGGTGTGTTTCCATTCATTGCAATCAGCCCCAGGTCTCCATTGTGGGCAAAAAGAAGCTTCAATATCTGAAAAATAAGTAGAAGGTATCATAGAGGAATGGGAATATACATTTACTAAATGAAGACAAGAACCTAGATCTGTGCTATCGAGTATATTATCTATTAATCACATGTGGCGATTGACAATCCAAACTGAAATGAATTAAAGTGAAAAAAATTAAAGGTTTATTTCTTTTGTTTCACTAGCTACATTTAAAGTACTCAGAAGCCCCATGTGGCTACTGTATTGTATTGTATAACACAAATGTAGAATATCTGCATCATTACTAAAAGTTCTATTAAACAGAGTTAATCTAGAGTAGTGTTTTTCAACCTTTTCAATTGCACAGCACACTTGAACCTATAGTTAAACTTCTGTGGCACACTTAATTAGTTGATCAAAAAAAAAAAAGTAGTAAGAAAAATAATATACTCACTGTGCTTCAAACTGCTTTTGAAAATACTTTAATTAATGATCTTTTAAAATTTTGGGGACATACCTAAGATCCTTTCACAGCACACCAGTGTGCACTGGTTGAAAATCACTGCTCTAGAGTATCCAGAGTATAAAAAACTCTATACCCAACTGGGGCCCTGCCATTTTAGTCAGTGTGGGCAATTTAAGAAAAGCATCAGAATGTGTTAGACAACATTAGAAGGGCAAATTCTTTTCCAAATATTGTAATGTATATTTTTATTATAGGGAAGACAGCCAGTGATAAAAATAAAAATAATCACATTAGAATTGAATGAAAATTAAATAAAGAAATTATAGATGAAATTCAGAATTTTGAAAAATAGGTTAGTATTAATTCTTTTTTTTTTTTTTTTTTTTTTGCAGTTTTTGACTGGGGCCGGGTTTGAACCTGCCACCTCCGGTAGATGGGGCCGGCCGTCTACTCCTTTGAGCCACAGGTGCTGCCCGATAGTATTAATTCTTATTTGTTTCTACAATGCCACTCTATGAGATATTCTTTCCTGGCATGTCCAGATAATCAGAATACTTAGGATTTAAAATTCAGGCATATGATTAAATGTACACAAACATCACAGAGATAGGAGTACAGTGGCATCATTCTCCCCATGATTAGATCTTGTCATATTTAGAAGGTTGTAATACTACGTGATGGAGAAAACAGGGTAATCATGGTTGGCAGAAATTTTAAATTGTCATAGTTCAGTATACAGAAAAATTTTCTTAGTAAGTAATATTAATGAGTAAACTACCAAACAGGAAAAACTAAATGAAAAGCTGGAATGCATTTTTTAAGATATAATTTTAGAAGTATTGGGGTAAAACCAAGATTAAAACAATACAGGTAACTCAGAAAAAATTCTGTCTTACTATAACCTACATGATATATAAAAGTTCGGGAGAGGAGAGAAAGGTTTTAGCAACAAAAGCACAGAGCAGATTATTACATCAAAAAAGCCTCCTTTAGCAGCAAAGTGAGCAGCGTTTTGTCTGTCATTGTCAAATGCATTCACTTCACCTCCTCTTTCCAATATGCCTCGGACTAGTTCCAACACTCCTTCTCTTGATGCTTCCATTAAAACTGTGCGGCCTGTGGACTGGACGTGAAACAGATCAAATGCTGTTTATACCTGCATATTAAGTAACATGCTCCGTATAAATGTACAATGAATCCGTCTGACCTTAACTTTACCCTTATACGTTTATTTCTCTACATTTTTTCTTGGTTCATTTTATAACAGAAAGGAGCAATTGAAATGAGTACATATGGGTCAATTTCCAAAATGCTGACTTCTTCAGCATAGCCAAGGTCACACCACATATCACCATGACAATATTATGCTTTTTTAAAAAATGCATTTCTTGCAAAGAAAGCAAAGCAAAAATGAGAGAAAGGGGAAAAATAAAAAACATTATATAGTTAGGTCACAGTGGTTTCTAATAAGAAGAAAATATATTCAATGAGTCTGGAAGGAATTATAAGAAAAGAAAAAACTCAATAAAATCAAACAAATATGGAGAGAGAACAAAATGTATCAGAGAAATAGGAGAACTACCTATAAAAGATAAATTTTTATAAGGCAACACTAATACCTTTCCAACTGTTTCCTATTATAATACTTTGATATTAGTATTTGATATATAATAAACACCAATTTTCCAAACATAGTTAGGAAATAGACTACACATTCATGGCAATGGAAAGATAGTGAAAGTATGCCATCTTCAAGCATTTTGTGGCAAAATGAACAGTCTATAAGCTAACAGGATAAGATTACCAGATTTAAATGCAAAAATGATACTAACACTACTTTGTAATTGAAAAAAGAAATTTTTATAATCACAGGAATAGTCATACTGAGTAGATAGCATTGGGATTGGCTCCTTTTTCCAAGAATGTCAGGCAGACATCTTTAACATCATGTGCAGTTTCACAAGCTGTAAGAAATACTGGCTTTCCATCAAAGGTACAATTGTTGACATCTGCACCATATTCAAGGGCAATCAGAGCACAGCGATAATGCCGCTTTGTAGGTAAAATGCAGTAAAACAAAATGCCTGCAGAAAAATAGAATCTCCAATGAGTACTTAATTAACAGTCCATATATTTTTGAATCTGATAGGAAGGAAAAAAATATTATTTAAACATCTGTATTTATAGCCAAAGATAGCAGAGGAAATGCATTTCTGTCTTGGTTCCTCCTAGAAACCAATTAAAACACCAAAACAGGAAAAAATAATAACAACTCAGTTTTTGATAGAGTTAGAAAAGTCACAACCAAATGTGATAGGACCTGGTTTGGGAGCCGCTAGAGTGCTGGTATGTGAGTCTTTGTTGACCTTCAGTATCTGTCATCTAGCAGTCAATACCCCAAGAGTCCCTTCTCGGGATGTGCAGGGCTACGTGTGCTAAAGGGCTACTGGTGGGTCTCCGGGTCCCCTCTAAAATTGCTGAGTGGCAAAAGAGATGGTACTGGATAACAAAGCGTGCAGACAAGCTGTATTTATAAGAAACCGGCTATCAGTGTAGTGGCAATGACACGACAAACTAGGTAGTAAGGGGCTTTGCTACGTTGGCAAACCATTTTGTTCCACTGAAGAGAGAAAATGTTAAATCCTCACACCCAGGACCTGTAACATATAGACCACAACATAATTCATGTTAAAATGCACTACACAACAGGAGTATTGTTATAATCATAGGGAAAAGTGTTGGTAAGAAAGCCCAGGGTAAACAATAGTCAGAATCCAACTGAGTTTGTAACTAATTCACTTCATAAAGTGAGTTTATTCAAAGAGGAACATTATCAAAATGAAACCAGCATGTGACCCATGAAAATGAAACTGCAAGAAAAGAAAAAAAAAGAAAGAAAGAAAACTGGATAACGAAAGCTAGGAAAAAAAAAATCCATACCAGAAAACTTATACCAATGGAAATCATTAACTGATCCATTTCCATGAGAGTAAAGAAATTAAATATAATGTGTTATAAAACAAAAGTGCAAAATAGGCCAAGACCTAAACAAGGACAGATGGATAGAGAAGTAGAAGAAAAAGATAAAATTGAGTCTGTGGAACTCAGGAAAGAAATGGTAGAGAAAAATAAAATCATTAAAGAAATAAAAGTCAACAAAGGGGGAGCAGTCTCTGCCAAAACCATAGTCAGGGATGTGGAGGGAAAACTTTAAAAAATTAAGAAAAATTAATTGAAATGATGGAAGAGTCTAAATCAGTGGTTCTCAACCTGTGGGTGACGACCCTTTCACAGGGGTCACCTAAGACATCCTGCATATCAGATATTTACATTACATTTCATAATTAACTGTAGCAAAATTACAGTTATGAAGTAGCAACAAAAATAATTTTATGGTTGGGGGTCACCACAACATGAAGAACTGTATTAAAGGCTCGTGGCATTAGGAAGGTTGAGAATCACTGGACTCCAAAAGGTCTATAGAAGTAAAGAAGATTTAACATAATGTAACTAGAGTTCAATTAAAAAAAAATGAAATGAAATAGAAAAAATATAGAGAAATACAAAGGGGAAAAATGTTCTCAAAGTGAAATCCTGAATCTAAAGATTAAAAGGGCACACTGGGTGTTAGGACAAGCTGATTAAGAACAATCAATAAGATGAACGTAGGTAAAGCCAGGTAAAGAAATTGTACAGTGAGAATTCAGATAAAAGTCAACTGATTTATATAGAGGAAAAAGTCAGACTGTCTTCAAGAGTTTATCACAACAAAATTCAATGCTAGAAAATAATGAAAGGTTCTCTGCAATGTCACTTGGGAAAGAAAATAAGAAATTTTTATTTCTGGCTCGGCACCTGTGGCTCAACGAGCTAAGGCGCCAGCCACGTACACCTGAGCTGGCGGGTTCTAATCCAGCCAGGACCACCAAACAACAATGACGGCTGCAACCAAAAAAAAAAAATGGCCAGACATTGTGACGGGCGCCTGTAGTTCCAGCTACTTGGGAGGCGGAGGCAAGAGACTCGCTGGAGCCCAGGAATTGGAGGTTGCTGTGAGCTGTGATGTCACAGCACTCTATCCAGGGTGACAGCTTGAGGCTCTGTCTCAAAAAAAAAAAAAAAAAAGAAAGAAATTTTTATTTCTTATTTTTAATCAAGCTGTTGTTCATATATAAAAGTGACAACAATTTGTAAGTTTACGGACAAATTGAGTCTGTGGAACTCAGGAAAGAAATGGTAGAGAAAAATAAAATCATTAAAGAAATAAAAGTCAACAAAGAAATGAGCTTGATGGTGAAAGTGAGTCTCTCAAGAGATCAACAGAGAATATGTGACTAAATGAACAGACAAATGCTAAATCTCTTCAACCACAGAACTAAAGTTAAGTCATCTTAGTAATTTTAGATACAGAAAAGAACTTTATAATTCATACTCATGTAAAAAATAAGGTAATTTCACAAAAATTTGAAGGGAAGAGGAAGGAGGGGGAGAGAGTATAAATATTTGATTTTCTCATCTTTTATTGCTGCAGATTGATATTATTAAAGCAAATTAAAGGAATAAAGTGAATAACAGGTATATATTATTCAAAAGGATGAAGAGAATCACTGAAAGAACTTAGTAATTATAGTTGACTGTAAAATTGGGTGGTAGAAGGAAGGCAGAAGAGGTGAGAAGAAGGATTATTGTCCTAATCTCATCTTTCACAGTAAAGAATCAATGAATATTGTTTAAGGTGTTAACTCAGCAAACCGAGGTTGAAGAGTAGGTGCAGCTATTAAGATAACCATTAACAGAATTAAAAAATAGCCCATTAATTTTGGGAAATACTACTAGAGGGAAAATACATATAGCAACATAAAGCCAAGAAATCTATGAACCATAGACATTATTTTGTGAAATGTTTTTATATATTAGCTATATTATTCCTTCATAATGTAAAATAAATGGCAGTTTTGAAGCCAAACCTATGGGATATCTAGATAAATATAAATTGGATAAATTCCGTCACCCAAATAAAAATATGTAATTTACATAAAAATCAAACTCTAATTATATTTCATATAAACAGATATATCTAAAATAAGGTAACTCTGAACAGTTGCCGCCACCCCCAAGAAAAGGTCAAGGACATAATTGAAAACAGAAGTTGTAAGATGCTTTTTCTGATTCTATTGAGATACTCACTTTGTCTTTGTTTTGCTTTGTTTAATGTATGAATAACATTTATTGATTTACACACATTAAATCATCCTTGTATCCCTGAGATGAAACCCACTTGGTCTTTGTGGATGATCTTTTTTGATGTGCTGTTGAATTCAGTTTGCTAATATTTTATTGAGGAGTTTTGCATTTATATTCATAAGGGATATAGGTCTATAATTTTCTTTTTGTTGTTGTTGTGTCCTTTTCTGGTATAAAGGTGATACTGACTTCATAGAATGAATTGGGGAGAATATCCTCCTTCTCAAAATTATGGAGTAATTTCTGTACTATGGGTACTAGATCTTTTTTGTAGGTCTGATAGGATTTGGCTGTGACTCCGTCTGGTCCAGAGGGTTTTTTTTCCTGCTGTTATTGGGAGTTATTTTATTACTGTTTCAGTCCCACTGTCTGTGATTGCCCTGTCCACGAGTTCTATTTCTTATTAGTTGAATCTTGAATATGTGTTCCCAGGATCCTATTCAATTTCCTCTACATTCTCTAGTTTATGTGCATAGAGATTTACGTAGTATTCATGGACGATGTTTTGTATTTCTGTGTTATCAGGTGTAATGTCACTGTTTTCATTTCTGATTGAGCTGATATGTGTCCTTTTTCTTTCATTCTTGGCTAATTTAGCAAGAGGTCTGCCAATTTTGTTTGTCTTTTCAAAGAGCCTATGCTTTCTTTCATCAATCTTTTGTATTGTTTTTTGTTTCCCACTTCCTTTAGTTTTGCTTTGACCTTCATCATTTCTTTTCTTCTTCTGGCTTTGGGTTTAAGTGGTTCTTTCTTTTCTAGTTCCTTGACATTAAGTTGTTAATGTGCAATCTTTCTTTTTGATGTAGGCATTCAGGCTATGAATTTTCTCCTGAGGACTACTTTTGTTGTACCCCATAGATTTTCATAGGCTTGTGTCCCCTTTGTCATTCAAAGAGTTTTTCTTGATTTCCATCTTAATTTCTTTCTTGACCCAGTAATTATTCAGCAGCAGGCTGTTTAATTTCCAAGACTTTGTATAGGTTTGAGTTGTTCCTCTTGTGATTGTTTTTTAGTTTTGTTGTGCTGTGGTCTGATAAGGTTCATATATGATTTTGATTTTTTTGAATTTGTTGACACCTGCTTGTGGCCTATGATATGATCCATCAATCCTGAAGAATATGTATTCTATAGTTTAGTAGTAGAGTGTCTTGTAAATGTCTGTTAGGTTCATTTAGTTTAGAGTTTGGTTTAAGTCCATTGTTTCTTTCTTTGTTTTCTGCTTTGATAATTTGTCAGGTTCTGACAGAGTGGTGTTGACGTACTTAGAATTATGATGGTGCTATTTATTTCTTTGCTTTAGCTCAAGTAAAATTTGACTTCTGAAATCTGAGAGCTCCTGTTAGGCATGTACATATTTAGGACTGTTATGTCTTCTTCTTGAATTGCTCCTTTTCCCATTGTATAATGACTCTCTGACTTTCTTTACCTTTGTTGGCTTAAAGTCAATTTTATCTGATATGAGCATGGCTACGTTTGCTTTCTTTTGATTTCCATTTGCATAGAATATGTTTTTTTCCATCCTTTCCTGTTGAGTCTGTGTACATTCTTGTGGTTTAGATGTGTTTTATGGAGACAGGAGATACTTGAGTTGTACTTTTTAATCTATTTGGTCAGCTTGAGCCTTTTGAGAGGAGCATTTAGTCTGTTAATGTTAATTGATAGCATTATTCTAGTCATCCTGTTGGGTAGTACCTTATCATTTTATTCTACCTGGTGTTCTGCTGTTTGATAAGAGTTTTGAATTTGGGGATATTTTAAAGTGATTTCACACTGGTGGGCATTTGTTGTGCTGATCTGTGATTTTGCGCAGGGCAGGTCTGGCCATAGAAAATTCCCTCAGTGTTTGCTTGTCTGGAAAAACTTAATTCTCCACTGAATATAAAACTTAATTTTGTAGGATACAAAATTCTAAGCAGGAAGTTGTTCTGTTTAGGTTGATTGAAGATGAGCTCCAAACCCTTCTGGCTTGTAAGGTTTCTAAGAAGTCTGCAGGCAGCATCATGGATTTTCCTTAGTAGGTTATGCGATGCTTTCATCTTGCCACTTGTGAAATTTTCTTCTCCAGAATTGATTAGAGATAGATTAGGTCTTAGAGATTCTTGGCCAGATTGATTAGAGATAGATTAGGTCTTAGAGATAAACCTATATGCTATGAATCTTCCTGGTGTTCAATGTCATGTTGTGTCTGTACATTTGAGTCTGAATTTCTTTTGGTACCTGGAATGATTTGCTTAATAATTTCCTCAAATAGATTTTCCATGCTATATATCAGCCTAGATGAAGAATTTATAACTAAGACCCCAAGGGCAATCATGGCAAAAACAAAAGTTAATAAATGAGATTTGATTAAACTCAAAAGCTTCTGCAGTTAAGGAAACATTCAACAGAGTGAGTAGAAAACCTACAGAATGGGAGAAAATATTTGCAAGTTATATAGCTATACATATGGTAAAGGCCTAATATCCAGAACTTGCAAAGAACTCAAGCAAATCAGCAAGAAAAAACAAAAAAAACAAAAAAAAACAAGCAACCCTATTAACAAGTGGGCAAAAGATATGAACAGAAGCTTCTCAAAAGAAGAAAGAAAAATGGCCAATTAACATACAAATAAATGCAAAAATGCTCAATGTCACTAATCATCAGAGAAATTAAAATTAAAACCACAATGGGAAATTAGAACTTTACCCCAGATAGAATGGCTTTTATTGAAAGTCCAGAAACAACAGATGCTGGTGTGGATGCAAAGGGAAATAAACACTTATAGACTATAGGTCGGACTAAAAATTAGTACAAACCCTTTGGAAAATGATATGGAGATTCCTCAAAGAACTAAAAGTAGACATACCATTCAATCCAGCAATCCCACTATTGGGTATCTACCCACTGGAAAGGAAGACTTCCATAAAAGACACATGCATTTGAATATTTACTACAACACAATTACAAAGCTGTGGAATCAACCCAAGTGCCCATCAATTTATGAGTGGATTAAAATGTGACATATGGCTCTGTGCCTGTAGCTCGAGCAACTAAGGCACCAGCCACATGCACCAGAGCTGGTGAGTTCGAATCCAGCCTGGGCCTGTCAAACAACAATGACAACTACAACCAAAAAAAAAGCCAGGCGTTGTGGTGGGCACCTGTAGTCCCAGTTACTTGGGAGGCTGAGGCAAGAGAATGGCTTCAGCCCAGGAGTTGGAGGTTGCTGTGAGCTGTGATGCCACTGCACTCTACCTAGAGTGACAGCTTGAGGCTCTGTCTCAAAAAAAAAAAAAGTGGTACATGTATACCATGGAGTACTATTCAGCCATAACAATAGTGAATTAATAAATTTTTCAACAAACTCGGTAGAAATGAAGAACATTCTCCAAAGTGAAATATCTAAAGAATGGAAAACAAACACCATGGGTACATACTTACTATTAAATTGCAACCAAACGATGAGCACTTATATGTATAGAGGGAAGTAAACTCAGTGGAAATAAACCACAATGGGGAAGGGGAGAGCAGGGAAGCGCCTAACGAGTACAATGAACACTGTTTGGGCTATTGGTGCACGGACTCAAGCATTACAAAAGCTATCCATGCAACCTAAAACATTTGTTCCCCCTTAATAAAAAAAGAAAAACAGAAAGTCAAGGTCAAATGAGACTCGACAGGAAATAATGCGCCATACAACAACAGTGACAATGAGATAACCAATGGGATGGGCACAGTACGGAACTAGTCAAGCTTCATTTAAGGAGAATAATTCCAGACACTATAAATCCCTTAGGACAACACACAGGAAAGAATGTATTGGCTTAGAGCTTTACCTTCTCCATATTCTTTAAAATTGTTCAAAGAGAAAGTGTAGCTTAGGCCTAGGATGTCTCACATCCTTAAGATCCATTTAATCATTTAAATGTTTGTTTGTCAACATCAGCCGCCAGAAAATAGGATGTTAATGGCAGAGAAACTACTGTGAAGTAAGCAAAGCATTTTGGCCAGTGGTAGCCAGACTGAGGATCATGTCAGGTGAGCCAGGCTCACGGGTGTGGGGGAGAGGCAATGCTGTCTGCTATGGGCACCCCACGGGTTGCACAGAGTCAAGGCTCCAGGCACTAACAAGGTTATGTGTGAAGCAAGATTTTATATGTGTTTCAAGATTTAAAAAAATATTTTCAATTCTTTTTGTGTGATTTGTCTAATTGTTTTCTTGCACTTTCATCTTCCAGAGCTCTGATAGGTTTAATATAAATTTGATGAGCATAGGTATTAACCAGACAGCTGCTACATTTTCTACAAATCTTTATTTTACTTTGTTTCCAATTTTTTTTTGTTTTTGCAGTTTTATATTTTTATGCAATAGAATTTCTCAGTCCATATGCATTCGCTGTGATTGGTGCCTCTGCTTCAAACTCAAGGGGTTAAAACTGTTCCCCATCACAGTGCTTCCCAAAGTCTATTCCACAAAACTTCAGGAATGCTACAAGAAACAAACTATTTCATGGTCACATAAATAAGGAAAATGTTACCCACAATAACATGTTGGTCCCATAATATGAAAGAAACATGTCTAAGTTTGTTTTTTCCAATGGTTCCCTCAATAATTCAACAGTGGAACCAATTTTGCAAACAGCATTTCTCCACATGCAGTGATTCAGTGGTCCATAGAACACACTTTGTGAGATGGTATTTTATAGAGCTATGAGATGCTATTGTTTTTTTCAGCATTTAACATTTGACCATTAAATGCATCTGAAGTTATTTTTTTTATGTGGTTCTATTAAAATAAAAAACTCTTCCTTTTCTTGGTCACTTATCAAATGTCAAGTCCGCAGGGAATTATAAAAGTAGATTTTGCTCCTGTCAGAAAATATCAGTATTATAAAACATGATTCATTTCTTCAATGCAAGGCTTTTAGTTAATGGCTTAGTACTTGTAGGAACTGTTTAGGGCAACTGATTAACCCTTACAATTTATATTAAACTCAGTGATAATTATCTTAGTGTTTTTATTAGGCTGCTAACTCTTGCCTAAATATCAAGTTATAATATTTGGGCAGGAAGCTCTCAGACGATGGTCTTGAGGTGGGATTAGAGAGGTGCACAGGGTGTGGAAGTGCCACAGGGTATGGAAGTGTCACTGAGTAATTGTTGAAAAGCCATGTCTAAAGTTTGAAATTGTGCTTCCAAACACATTTAAAAATGACCCTAGGAAGTTGAAGCTTATGCCAGAATCCACCCATTCCTTTCAAATTTCCAAGTGTAACTTCTTTCTACATCAAACTGCTATTGAGAGGGAACAAAATACTTTCAAAATACTAAGTGTGGTACTGCCTAAAGTTCTAAAATGCAAAAAACAATTATAACAATAATAAGGATTAATGTTTTACCTCTTTTTCTGTTCTAAACAAGAGTTTATATTTTTATAATGGATAGTGGCTATTATAATATCAATATACTTAATGTTAAAGGTTCTCCACATTTAAAAGAAACCACCACAAAACAATCTAATTCTATGAGCCTGCTCTCAAAACTGGTTTCCCCATGATATACCTATACCATCTTTAAATTATGAGGAGAGAGTATGCCTAGGTATAGGAGTGAGATTTTAGCCTTTCACTTAAAATCATGAATAGTTCACTTTTAAGTTGGACAATAAACAAAGAAATTTCTACTTTATTGATTTCTGTCTACAAAGTGAACACAATCTTTGACATAGAATGTTGGAGATTTTTTACCTTTTCCTTCATTATCCACTATAGTCATATCAGCCTTCGCCTTGGCTAATATTTCCATTGACAGTTCGTGGCCCAGTTCTGCAGCCCTCATGGTGGGTGTACAGCCCATCCGGTCTTGCACATCAGGATGAGCACCCAGTCCCAGGAGAAAGCTGACCATATCAGTGTCATTGGAAACTGAGGCCAAATGCAGAGCACTGAGTCCATCAATGGGGTCTGTGAAATTGATTAGTTCAGGGTATCCAAGTTTGGTCAGTTTCTCTATCTGCTTCTTATCTTTGTTCCGAACACACTGAAGAAGTTTGTAGATCTGCAAGTTCTCCAGTCTCCTATCTGCTAAAGCCATGCTTGAACAGCTTCTTAAAAACCTTGTCTGGACCAAAATGGAAACTATAGTGGCAGAGGGGGAAAAAGGAAAAGCACACGTAAAATTAATTTTATTATCTTTATTTTGATTAAATAACTATATTTTAAAACTTCCTTCAGGAGAAAGACTGATTCTTATAAAACATTATCATTATTATTTATTTGCAACTGATTTTAGAAAGTGGGAATTATGTATAAATACCAAAAAATTCAGTGGGCATAAAGTTACAAGAGTTCAAAATAAATCTTGCATTGTAAGTGATAATCATCATAAGTGATCTTTCATCACCTAATTTGCTGGTGATTTTCTTGTTATCTCATTAACCTTCCCTCTTCACCACAGTTTTCCCATTTGACCCATGAAGAAAGTGAGGTTAAGTAATCTGCCTCTGGAAGGTTCTGAGCTCTGGATAAGCATATCCCCAGCAGTATAGAAAACATATAGATGTTAGTGGCTTAAAAGTGTTATACAAATTTATAGAATTTTGTGGTATTCATTAGCAAAAAGAATCTACTGGGCTGTGTGAAATATCAAAGATGTGATAAATGATACCGTTTTAAATGGGAATGAGGTAGTTAAACTGTTGAAAGATAAAGGTAATTTTTCACAAACAACCCCACTATTAAATTATTAAATTGTGATGGACATTCTAATATGTAACTTTATCTCCTTTTATTGTTTATGGAAAAAATCATCTTTTGGATTGAGTAGTAGACCATACCAGGTACGCCCAGCTTGTTTTTCTTCTCTTTTTATGAGAAACGAACCTCATTGTCATATAGGGAATTAATCCAGGTCATTTGGGTAGGAATGTCCCTCTGTCCCCTGCCGGAGGAATGGGTCTGTGACCTAGACGTGGCCCCTTTTGAGTGACCTATCCCATCTTCTGTTATCAAGAATATGCTCAAAAGGAACGCGAGTCAATCAGCATCCTAGGGGACCCTTCTGCCAGAACTATGTGGCAAGACTTTCTGCTGAGGTTGTTAAGCTGCAGGGTGGTGGAGATGGGGGGTGGAGGCTGCAGGGAGCACTCTTGAAAACTACAAAGACAGCTCGTGTTTGAAAGATGGACAGAGATTCAGACTTTCAGACTGATTGCATCGGTTGCCCCCTGGACTTTGTGGAGCCAGAAGCCACCACCGCTTTATGTTTACAGCTCCATGAATAAATATATCTCTCCTCCCACTTTACTTTAGCATAAGCTAGTTCACTGGGTTTCCATTATTTGCAATGAAAAAAATTCCACCTTACTAAGATATTTGAGGTTAGGCACCATCTTTTCTCCACCACAAACCTGTTCTGCACCTACATTCTCTATAATTGTAAGCTGCACTGTTGACCACCTGCTTCTCCTTTAAATCCGTCTCTCTAGGCAACCTGTTGTTTGCTTCCGACACTACCGTCCCCTTCTCAGTCTCCCTTGCTGGTTCCCCTTCTCTGGTAGAAGTCTAGCTGCTGGGTCCTCAGGACTTTTCTCCATCCTCACACTCCCCTGGTGACTCATCCCGTCTCAAAACCTTCAGCACAATTTTCAGCTTCTGATTCTTCAGCCTCAAATTCATACAGTCATCCCTGACTCTTCCTAGAGCTCAAAAGTTGTACACCAACCTGCTTACTTTTCATTCTCCCTTTCATGGCTAATAGGCATTTACAACATAGCATAGCCACAGCAGAACTACTGACATCACCCCGGGCTTCTCCATTTCCTCTCATTTAATAATTTCAACATCCACCCACCTGCTCAGATTGGAACATTACAAGTTACCCTTTCATTCTTCTTTCCCTCACAGATCCCCACCCTCTCTACCTCCAGCACATATGCTGACTTCACCCCCTTCTACTCTCATGGGCCAAATCATTGCCACAGCCTTCTTGGTTGTCTCAACGTTTCCCTCACAGCTTCCTACAGTCCATTCTGTTGACAACTGCCAGAAAATCGTTAAAAAATATACATCAGATAAGATCAGACAAATTTCCAGCCCTTTTTATTTTTTAATTAAATTATTATCATTAGTATCATTATCGTTGTTGCCTAGGTTAGAGAGTATCCATCTCTGCAGCCTCGAACTCCTGGAATTCAGCAATCCTCCTGCCTCAGCCCCACAGGTGGCTGGTACTAAAGGTACACCTGGTTCCTCAATGTTTTAGTAGCATATAAATGTTTTTAAATATAAAGTGCATCTTTTCTGTTTTTTGAAACAGAGAAACAGAGTCTCACTTTGTCACCCTCAGTAGAGTGCTATGGCATCATAGCTCACAGCAACCTCTAACTCTCAGGCTCAAGTGATTCTCTTGCCTCAGCCTCCCGAGTAGCTGTGACTACAGGCGCCTGACACAGCATACAGCTATTTTTAGAGACGGGGGTCTCACTCTGGCTCAGGCTGGTCTCGAACCTGTGAGCTCAGGCAATGCACCCACCTCGGCCTCCCAAGCGCTAGGATTACCGACATGAACCACTGCACTCGGCCCATAAAGTGCATCTTGAACACCCATATATCCAGCATGGAGGTCCTACCATTATAACTTTCCTTGCCTCATCCCATATCTGTCCATCCCTCTAGTTATCCCCTAATACAGCCTATTTGGGGGCCATTTCAAAGTAACTTGCAGACATATTCCAGCATACAATATTTGTTTAAATTCTTTTGTTATTTTTTGTCTTCTGAATGTACAATTATTAAACTTTCTCGTCCATGGTTTTTGACGAATGCATATACCTATGCAATTCAAACCTCTGTTATCAAGATATAGAACATTTCTTTCATGCCAGAAAGGTCTCCCCAGGTTATCTTTTAAAAGCACTTCAGCAGCTAAGTTACACTTCATTGTAATTAGAACAAACCCAAACTGCCTACTATGTTCTCTTAAGGACATTTTCCCTGTGCTTCTGACCGTATTTCACCCCAATCTCCTCTGACTTAGTCATCCCCAGTCACGCTGGCCTTCTTTCTGTTTCTGAACAAAAAGCTTACTCCTGCCTCTAGAAGTCTGCACTTGGCCTTCTGCTTGGAGCTCTCTTCACTCAGACTTTCCATTGGTCAGTGTTTTCCCAAATTACAGCGCCATGTTACTTCTTCCTCCTGTTTTATTTTTTATTAAGCATGTATTGTCTGAAAACATTTTACACAGACAGACATTTCATTTGTGCACTATGTATCTACCCCTCTAGAATATAACCTTTATGGAACAGAGAAGCTTTATAATTACTATTATTTCTCTGTCACCTACAGCCTGACATATGAGGTATTCAATAAATGTTACCTCACAATGACTGAAAGTTAACAGAATTGGCAAAAAGAATGAAATAAAAAGCAAAACAAAAGGACGGTGCCTGTGGCTCAGTGGGTAGGGCGCCAGCCCCATATACTGAGGGTGGTGGGTTCAAACCCAGCCCCGGCCAAATTGCAATTAAAAAATAGCCAGGCATTGAGGTGGGCACCTGTAGTCCCAGGTACTCAGGAGGCTGAGGCAGAAGAATCGCCTGAGTCCGGGAATTGGAGGTTGCTGTGCCACGGCACTCTACCATGGGTGATGAAGTAAGACTCTGTCTCTACAAAATAAATAAATATAAATAAAAAAATAACCTCCCAGATTTCTGACTTGAGCAAGTGCATATCTGTGTTTGAGATAGGGCATGCAGGATGGGGTCCAGATTGGCCAGATAGTGTAGACAATTAATCTTTGGGCGTGCTGAGTTAGAATCTAGCAGGCAATAGGGTAATTTAGAGGTAAGGAAAAGGATCCAGCCTGGTCTAAGGGAAGTTAAGAGTTTTTTTGTGATTGCAGGGCAGCCAGAGAGAAGGAGAAGTCAAAAAGGAGAGAGAGCACCAAGGTCAAATTCATACTATTGTCTTGATCTCTTGTCTGCTTGATTTTTCCTTGTGCTACCATCTTTGCTGCTGGGCTCTTAGCCATCATATGGCTGATGGCTTCAATGTCATGTTTGCTGTAGCCCCTCTCTGCCCTTCTATGTGCGCTGTACTAGGAAACCAGATATGGCAGCTTGTTAGAACCTTGTGCATCAATAGGCTTCCCAGTGAAGTCCTGAGGCTGCCTCAGGGTCATCTACGTGGCCTTTACTGCGTGTCTTGGTGACATTTATTTTAACTGCTCCGTATGGCTTGTTTTAGTTATCAGGCACACTCTGTCAGATGCAGTGTCATCAGACTGCACAGGCATATACATCATCTATGGGATAGGATAAGATGCTCTTGAATAGCTTATTGATTGTGCTGGATAGGTACCACCTCACTGTGTGAACAGGACTTCCCAATCAGAGACTTTGAAGTTGTCTCTGATAGTATCCTTCTCCAACCAAGAGTTAGCAGCATCAATTCAGCAGTCCAGGAGTGGGGGTGGTGTTACTGTGTGCTGCAACCCTCCCGTTAAAGGCCTGGAATGCTGGGGAGAGACAAGTGCCCTCTTTGCAATCAACGGCTAGGACTGACCAAGGCTCTCTTCACTGGAAGGAATCACAGAAGTCCTGCCATCTAGTCCTGGATTCCTCATAAACTGAGTAGCATATGAGTCTCAGGAGGACCGCTGCATGTACACAGAAGGTCCTTTTTTTGAGAAGGACCCTGGCCCACCTTAGGCCCATCTAGCCATCGATAGTGACAATCTCCATTGCAGCAGAAAGGAACAGAAAGTCTTGATTTGAGGTCCACGACTGGGGTCTAAATCCTCTGAAATTATGTGCAAATCTGTGGACATGTGGCTGTGTCCAGGTGCATTTCCCCCCCCATGGGGAAAGACCACCTAGAGCTCATCAGATTCTCAGAAGGATCTGAGACTAGAGAGACTCGCTAGGAGGAGGAACAGGGGAAGCCAAGCTTGGTACCTCAGGAAGAGCCTAGAGTTTGAGGTTAGGAAAAAACTATTGCAATTCTTCCTTCCCAGCATCATTATTTACATATACTCATTGGGCAAATGGGGACAGGTGATCATCTGGTTTGTACCTCAGTTTCTTAATCTGTGAAATGGGGATAAAACAGTACCCTCTTCTAGCCAAGTCTTTCCATAAAGGCTTGCTATGAACAAATCTACCTTCCATGGGTTTCAGCTCCCTCCTAAGCCATGTTTTACATTTTGTTGGTTTCCAGTTGTACTTTTCAATTCTCAGAAACATCTGGAGAGGAGAGGAGCGGATAGAGATGGTTTTGTCCAGATAAGGCCAGGTGGCAAGAACCAAGGTGCCAATGGCACTTACCTCTTAGTAGTCTGGGCGATCAGGAGCCACGGATCTCCTGGCACTGATGCTCCTGGATCTCCAGGGACGTCCTCTGGCTCTTGGGGCGGGCCCCAGCCGCGACCCTGGGCTCCTGGGCCCGGCTGGGGCACCCAGGAGTAAATGGTGTCCCTTTGGGCAGAGCAGGTGAGCAGGTGCGCGGGGCAGCAGGGAAGGGTGTGTGTGTCCATGGGCTCCGGGTCTGCGGAGGGCGAGCGCGCAGACAGGTGAGCGCAGGGGGCGGGGTGGAGCTGCCGGAGATCCGGCCAATTGTGAGCTCTGTCACGCACGGACCGGCTGCCCTGGCAACAGCCTGGGAGCCACGGGGCGGGGTCTGCTCGGCTCCGCCCCGCCCCGCCTGAGGCCAAGCCCAGGTGGACGCTGGAAGTGGCCTGGAGTCCCCAAGGCCAAGGCCTTGAGCAGCAGACCGTGGGATGTGGGGTCTTGGAGATTCCGCCCCTCTTCTCCTCCCACCTCCTGCCGTCAGTCAAAGACATAATAAGACATGTAATAAAAAGACATGTAATAAAATTAATGTATGCAATAAAATAGTTTAGAAAATAAAATTGAACGAAAAATACAATATATTATACAATAAAACGAAAAATGAGTCTACTCCCAACTGTTGTACACGCTTGTAAGTCTTCCCAGAAATTTTCTTTTCATACTCTAGGTTGTATATATATATTTTTAAGAAGACATTTATCCACAAATGGGAACACAGACAAACAAATATGCTGTAACATCCCTCCCTCTCTGTCTACACACGTTTTTTTGGAGGCAAATTCTGAAAGCTTTTGTTAGTTTATGTGGATGTCAAACGTGTATGCTTTTTAAAGCAGTGTGTAATCGCTTCTAATTACAAGCAGTAGTTCCTCACACCAACCTATCGAATCTTCTACTCAGAGATTGTTTAAAAATATTAGTGACTATGCTTGCACATAAGGAATACTGTCTAATATAAGGAAAGTATGAAGAATAGAAAACTTATCAGGGCTATGGAAAAAGAGGGCTGCTTGTATGCTCCTGCGTATTTCTTGCTAATTTCATCCTCTTCTTCCTGTTCCTAGAGGTAACCTTTATCCTGAATTTTATATTTGTCATCTCTAGCCTTCTAAAAATGTACTACTTCATATGAATGTTTCCCTAAATAATTCATGTTTAATATTGCATGTTTTGAGAATTTATAAAAATGAGGTGTATTGTTTGGACATTGTTTTTTCCATTCAACATCTTATTTCTGAAATATATCTTTGTTAGTATGTTTCACTGGGGATTCCTTTATCCTGACAGCTATATGCTATTCCATTGTGTTACAATTCCATAACCCCCCTTAAATCATTTCTACTATTGATGAATATTTGAGATGTTTTTAGAATTTGCCATTAAAAGTGATGCTGCTATGACCATGTTTGTATGTGTCTTTAGGCATAATGCAATAGTTTGTCTAAGATATATGCTAGGAGTGAAATTTCTAGGTCATAAGCTATTTATAATGTCAAGATAATAACAACTTGCTTTCCAAGTATGTATAGCAATTTAGACTGCATCTCCAGTGTGTCTTAGCCAAAATTTGATTTTGTTATACTTTAGGCTTTAGGCTCATCTAGTAAATATAAATGATTTTTCGTGATTTTATTTGCCTGCTCTGATTACTAGTTATTGGTCTGAGAGGTTGACTCCTTCAAGGTGTTTCTATATAATTCTTTTGACAAGCTACACTATTCTCCCTCAAGCGCTTGCCAGGTAACTCTTTCAAATTGCTTCAACAGAAATATGGCACCACACTTGTTTCTCAGTGTAGGCAAACTCTCCATTTGAGTTTGATTTATTAACTGAATGGACTCTGGTAATTACAAACAAGTCATTTGTGTTTTGGGGTCTCAGTGTGTAAAATCAGAATAATATGGCCTGCTATCACAGGCCATAAAGGAAATAGGAATAACAATGGCCTTAGCTCTGTCCTGGATCTGGTGGATAAATGAGGTTGATTCTTGGGGAAGGCTTCTATAGATGAAAAATTTCAATTCTGCATTACAGGTTGTCAATGTACAATTTACAATGATAACCTTCTTGATTTTGCACAGTTAATGTCAATGGTAGCCTTGTTTAATTCTGGAGAAATTTTCCTGAGATTATTTGAGATCTGATAGATTTTGGAGAAAACTCATTTTTGAAAACTGATGGGAGTAGATTAATATTACATAAACTATGCTTGCATTATACAGAAGTATTGGTTCAAATATTTTGAATAGATGTTGGGTAAACATTTTTTGGTTGATTGAGATCTTGGAGATAGCAAAGTATTCTGACTTGCTTTCCTAACTTTGTTTTAAGGAATTTGTGTGTGTGTGTGTGTGTATGTGCATAGCAGACAGGGTACTCTCTGAATTTCATGAAACTCTTTTTGATTTTATAACCAGGTAGCTGAAAAGTAGCTTAATAATAGAGAAATACATTTAATTACAATCTTTTTAACCTAATGAAGCTACTAAAGTAGTTGTTGACTAGTTATTTAAACACCAGTTTCATGCTGGTGGGAGGGCAGGTGAAGGATGGATGAAATTGTAGAAATCCCAGATAAGTAAGTGGACAAAACCTTTCCCCTCTTTCACCAGAGGTCTTGAAAGCTCTGCAAAGTCTTTTTAACTTGAACTTTACCATTTTTGCCCTTAGCTATTTGGCAGTAGAATTGTGAGAACTTGGGCAAGAAAAAAAAAATGGGAGGAAAGGGCATTATTGACAGAAAAGTTTATGTAACTCTCACCAATTGGTGCATTAGCTAAATTCTCTACTAATAATCTAACTTAACGCTTTTATCTTTGTTATGGAGCAAAATTTTGTCTTTAAATTACAACTATTCAAAGGATTGCAAAGGAATGATTTTACATCCCTCAAATTTTTTAAATTTAAAAAAAATTTAAATAGTTCTAACCTAGTCCCAGCCATTCTGAAAATTCATGGTGAATAAAACTGATTCTATTGAATTACTCACACATTTTTTAATAAAAGTTGACACTAAAACCCAGCCAGAAACTACACTAGCCACCAGACGTTCTTAAATTCTTATTTACCTCCCTGAAAGGCAGGCCATGGAGTAGTTATTCCACCTTAGCAACTATATTAATTGATTTAAATTATAAGGTAATTGAAAAATGAATTAGTAACTGGTACAACAGTGGAGAATGACATATTAATTGGAAATGAAATTTTTTCAGTCATGATGGAAATTTTCATAACATGGAGGTAAAGATAATAGAATTTATTATTTGTTGTTTTGTCCCACAATTATTTACAAAATTAATCTGTCATAATGCCCATGCTTTAATATTTTTTCCTATAAAAATAGCAAAATCTCTCAAGATAACTTTATGTTAAGGGGAAGTCTATTTGCCATTAACATAGCACAGTGATTTAGAACTTTATCTATTGTACGAGTAAATGATAAATTGAGAATAGATGTTTAGTTTTCTTTCCAAAAGAGAAATGGAAAATAGTTAGATGACAACATAGAGCATTACTTAATACTTTCGTTAAGAATGTATTTTGACTCTTTTTATGTTGTAACAATTACAAAAAAGCTCTTGAATGTGGAACAACTGCTCCTTCAGAATGTGAGCAGTTTGTGGATAAATGTATTCACATCTGGATCTCTATTTACTTTTCTCTGGCTTAGAGTAAAGCCATCTAAGTTCCCACAGGGGAGGTTTTGTGAGTTTGACCTCTTTTTAACTTATTTTTCTCAATTTAATTTGCTCAAATTTCCCCTGCTAACTTGGAGAATCTGACTAATTTTTCCATCCCATTCATAATTAGCTTCTGTTTTCAGGCATTAGTAGATGCCAAATATCTATTTGTTTCATTTTGTATAAGTAAGATAACTCTTTCCTACCCATTTCCCAATGCCCTGTCCTACCAATGCTTTCCTAATCTAAAAAGAACACTTCCATTTCCCCACTCTACCTTTCTCTCCTCAGTCAGAACTTAGGAATGATTTTACATCCCTCAACCTTCAATCCAGCTCTAAGTCTTTGGCCAAGGTAATTTAGAATGCTAATTCAGACAATTGTGATACTAGCAATATGTCGACATCTGACATATTCCAAGGGGAGCTCCTTCCTCATTGCCTTTCACATTGTGTTTATCAAAGCTTTGTCTCAGCAAAGTTGCCAACTGACCACGTACACTTGGACAAGTTAACTAAATTTTTTTGTGCTTCAGTGAAAATGAAGCACAAAATGTTCACACACATTCTTCAGCCTTCCCTTCAAAAACTGAAGGCTTGGCTCGGCGCCTATACCTTAAGCGGCTAAGGCGCCAGCCACATACACAAGAGCTGATGGGTTCGAATCCAGCCTGGGCCTGCCAAATAACAATGACAACTACAACCAAAAAAATAGCCGGGTGTGGGGTGGGCGCCCGTAGTCCCAGCTACTTGGGAGGCCGAGGCAAGAGAATCGCTTAAGCCCAGGAGTTGGAGGTTGCTGTGAGCCATGATGCCACAGCACTCTACCCAGGGCAACATCTTGAGGCTCTGTCTCAAAAAAAAAAAAACCCACCAACAACAAAAACTGAATGCTTAATTCTCCTCCTCCATCATGTATGCTAAATTTAGATTCTTGCTTGTAGTGAATAAAATACAGTGGATGTGACCTCCAGGTTTAACATTGGAGGTGAGGTCTTAAAACCATTATGAGTTTCTAAATCTCTATTTCTCTGAACATTCCTTCTGGGGGAAGCCAGCTGATGTGCTATAAGGACATTCAGGCAGTCTTATGGAGAGGAACTAAAGCCTCAGCCCAAAGCCACGTGAGTGGGCCATCTAGGAAGTTAACACTTCAGATCCCTGAAGCCCTGACTGCAACCTTGCCAGAGACCCCAAACCAGAGCCACTGCTCCCAAATTCTTGATCCACAAAATCTCTGTAATATTTGTTATTTATTTAAGGAACTAAATTTTGCGATAATTTGTCATTAATGTATAGCAAAAGGTAATTAATATATCCCAGGATTATGATGAGGAATTAAAGATAGTACATGTGAAGAACTTGGCTATTCATTATTCTTATTATGTGATCCAACCACATACTAGAAAATACTTTTGCTAATCACTTTCTTTTCTTGTTCCTATCTCAACATTTCTTTCTGGGTTGTTTGGTTTTGGTTAGAATTTTGCCTCCAAGATTTTCCTCAACTGGGTATATATGAAAGCTAGATTATCTGCAACCTTTCAAATCTGACAGGTAAATGGTATCTTAGCTGGGTATTAAAATCCTGTGGCTAGTTGTTTTTCTCAACACTCTGCAAACATTATCCCATATCTTCTGGTTCTCCCATTTTCTTCTAGTGCACTGTTCTTTTTTTAATTTCATGGCACACTTGAACTTATAGTTAAACTCTTGCAGCACACTTTAATAAGGTTGAGCAAGAAAAGAATTTAAAAAAGAATATACTTGTGTTTTGAATTTCTTTTGAAAATAGTTTAATTAATGAACTCTAAAAATTTTCATGGCACATCATTTGAAAATCACTGTTCTCGTGGATGGCTACTTTGCTCTTTTCTAGCAAATAATAAATCTGTTACCAAATAGTGTTTCCTTTTTGCTTTGCATGTGAGTTATTTCTTCTTAAAATGTGGAATGTTTTCCTTTTTTATTTTATTTATTTATTTATTTTTTGGTATACAAGTTTTAATGTATGTATATATTATGGACTGTAATACATGTGGAAATCACCTTTTCATTTTTTAAATTGAGCAAGATATGTTTAGATTGATATTTTTTTCATCAATTCTGCCTGGAAATCATGAACCTCTTCTAATATGCAGACTTGCGTTTTCAGCTCAGAATGTTATTTTATCATTTAACTATTACCTCTACTTACTCTGGGCACTGCAAGCCCAAGTACTGGTAAAGCAGTGCTCCTAATACTTTAATACACATAGGAATTACTTAGGGATCTTAGTTACAATGTGGATGTTGATTCAGAGTACCTGAAAAGTATCTGTCAACTAAGGAAAGGTGACCACCATGTGTCAATGGTTTGACTGGGACAGCTGGATTTATACCGTCAGACTTTATGGTTAGGAAATACTGCAAAAATCATCTTCTATTCATAAGGAGACAAGCCTTAGGACAAACGCCAAGCAGTTAGGACTAGCAGAGAAAATTCCAAGAACTTAGGGCTCTAATTAATTGAATCAAATTGGACCTATCTACTTTTAACTTCACACTGAGATAATAATTCTCCATATGTTTAAGCCATTTTGAGGTGAGTATGTTATGACTGAAAGCATCTTAAATGACATAATATTCTTTTGATACACAACCAAATGTTCACTAACATTTGGCATATTTTTAAATAAATCTTTTGGTGCCTGTCTCTTCTGTACTATGTAAATATGGTCTGCACAGCCATCCAGAAATGATAGTTTATCTGTGATGTATAACTATTAGGTGACCTACATTAATTGATAATTATTCCTTCCCCAACTTCTTTTTCTGTTCTATGGATCATACAACCATGTTGTTATGTTGATTAGAAAAAACATAGCAGTATAATCAACCAAAAAATATAAAAATTGGTCTTGAAGCAGGCAGACAGCCCTTAGAATAGGAGAAAATATTTGCAGGTTATGCCTCAGACAAAGGTTTCATAACCAAAATACACAGAGAACTTAAGCATATTGGCAACAAAAGGATAAGTGATCCCATCTCAGGGTGGGAAAAGGACTTGAAGAGAAACTTCTCTAAAGACGACAGGCGCATGGCCTACAGACACATGAAGAAATGCTCATCATCCTTAATGATCAGAGAAATGCAAATCAAAACTACTTTGAGATTCATCTAACCCCAGTAAGATTAGCCCACATAACAAAATCTCAAAACCAGAGATGTTGGCGTGGATGTGGAGAAAGAGGAATACTTCTACAGTGTTGGTGGGAATGCAAACTAGTACATTCCTTTTGGAAAGATATTTGGAGAATACTTAGAGATCTAAAAGTAGATCTGCCATTCGATCCTATAATTCCTTTATTGGGTATATATCCTGAAGACCAAAAATCACATCATAATAAAGATATATGTACCAGAATGTTTATTGCAG
>CAUYON010200557.1:0-12673 GCA_963573935.1 Arctocebus calabarensis | reverse complement strand
CTATGGGGGAAAGAAAGAGTAGGTTAAAGGAGTTGGGAACGGCCTGTGGGGGAGGAGGGTAAGACAGGGGGAAGGTGCTGCCTCACTGAGATCATGCCAGTTGAAACGTTCGAGCGGAGAATTGAAAGTGGTGAGGGAGTGCATCATAATAAAGATATATGTACCCGAATGTTTATTGCTAGATCTGCTTTTAAGTGATATCCGTGCTATTGAATCAATTCTCATTTTCATATTGTACTCCATTGTCTGAAGACATAATTTATTCATTCCTGAACATCTGGATCGCTTACTTCTTTTTTCTATAACCATGTTACTGAGAATATTCTAGTGCTATATATGTTGTTCTGTGCACATCTGTTGCAGTTTTTTAGTGAACATATACATGATTTGGAATTGCCAGGTAACACAAATACACAAATTTAATCATGCATTAAGGCCCAAGAATTTACAGTTTGGATGAACCAATACACAATATCAGAATTTTCCTATAATTTCATAATCTAATGGGTATGAAAAATCTATCATATTGTTTTATAATATGCATCATATTATTGAAATAAAATATTGGAAAAAATCTTTTCACATGATTTTTTTTTACGTTTAGGCATAGCCATATGCTTATTTATATTTTTACACACGTTTCCATGGAGTTGTTAATTTTGTTCTTACTGATTGTGGTAATTCTTTATATCCTAAGTAGTAGACCTCATATAGTTTAATGTGAAGTAGACTTCTTAGGTGTGATTAGTGTTAGGTTTTCTTAGTTAAGTTTTAATGTTTAAATTCACCTTTACTCGAGGAGAGTAATATAGAGAGACCCCATGTACCCTTCACTTGCTTTCCCCAAGGTAACATCTTGCACCAATATTCTGCAATGTTACAATCAGGGTACTAACACTGCTGAGGTCAAGGCACAGAACCTCTCTGGCAATGCGTGGCTCTTCACCGGCTCATTTATAACCATACCCACTTTCTCCTTGTCCCCATCTTCCCTAAACCAGGAAACCACTAATCTTTTCTCAATTCCAATAATTCTGTTGTTTCGAGAATGTTATTGTTTATAAAAGGGAGCATGCATCATGCAGCCTTTGCAACTGGCTTTTGTCACTCAGCATAATTATCTGTAGATTGATCTAAATGCTAATTCTGAGCAGCATCTTATGAAATAGATGCACCACAAGTTACAGCCATTGAAAGATGTCTGGGTTCTTTTCACTTTTGACTAATGGAAAGAAATAAAGTTACTAGTACCATCTGAGCACAGGTTTTTGTATGAATTTTGTGTGAGTGCATGTTTTTTTATTGCTCTGGAATAAATACCTGAGATTGTAATAACTGTGTTTTTAAAAGATTTTTATTTTCTGTCTCTGACAGAACTTTTTGTCTGCTACTTTTCCCCCAATTTTTTATAATTTCAGAATAGTAGGGCATATAAGTTTTGTACAGATTGAGTCAAAGTTATAATGTGCCCTTTGCCCAGTGGGTATTGCACCCAGCAGGTGTGATTGGCCCATCCCTTCCCCTCTTCCCCCAGCTTGATTTTTATTGAGATCTGCTTCCACTTGTGCACTGAAGTGTTGATAGATTAATTCCAGTTCAGTATTGAGTACACGTAATTTTTTTCTCCATTCTCGTGATGGTTCACCTAAAAGAATGGTTTCCAGATTGTCCAAAAAGATACTAGATCACCAGTTTTTACGGCTGAGTAGGACTCCATAGTAATATACATAGACCATATTTAATTAATTCTTTCACTTATTGGTGGGCACTGGGATTGTTTCCCCATCTTTGTGATTGTGAACTGTGCTGCTATAAACATTTGAGTGAAGGTGTCCTTTTCATAAAATCACCTGTTTTCCTCAGACATACATGTCCCCTAGCAGTGGGATTGCTGGATCAAATGGCAGGTCAACTTTCAGTTCTCAAAGTTATCTCCACACACTTTCCACCAGCAGGGTGTAAGAGTTTCTTACTCTCCATCTTCACACAGTATCTGTCAGGGTTTTTAATAGCAGTGTGGTTGATTTGAAACTTCCAGACTGGCCACAACATTTTACATCACTATCAGCAACATACACATTAGCCAGTTCCTCTTCATTCTTGCCCTATTTTTATGTTATTACATTTTTAAAAACTTCACCCATGCTGATGGGTATACAGTGATTCCTCATCCTGACTTTGATTTGCATTTCCCTGTCAGCTATAAGGCTGATCATCTGTTCATGTCTTTATTTGACATCCTCACAACCTCCTGACTGAAATATCGATTCAGATCTTTGGCCTGTATCCAGATGGACTGTCTGATTTTTAATGTAGAGTTTCAAGAATTCTCCATATATTCTAGATGCCAATTTTTTTTGGTTTAATAAATGCATGCAATATTCTCCTCCAGAAAAATGTGTTTTGTGTTTGCTTTCTCTTGTTCCTCTGTTTTTCTTTTGTTGCATTCTATTGTGCTCCTTAAACCTATTTTTATTTCATCTTGACTTTTTTGTGTGTTTGTCATTTGTGTAGGCTTCTTGGTTATTCTAGATATTACAATGTAAACGTATAATTTTTCACATTCCATGCCTTCAAGTTCCATGACTTCAAGTGAAGCATGTAGGCCTTGATTCTATTTAAGTTCTTTCACCCTTCCTGTTCTCTCTTCAGTATTATAATTTTTTGATTGCATTAAAATTTTTTTTCAGTCACCAACGTACAGTTTAGAAAACCCATAAAGAGGATAATCTACTGTATATGCCCATAATTCTTGTCTGTTTACCTTTCTTTCCAGCTTCCCAATGCTCCAAAACTTCTCCCACTATTTCTTTTTCTTTTAAATAGTTTCTATAAAAACCATTCTCTAAGGGTAGATCTGAAATTGACAAATCACTCCCCCTTTGTCTGAAAGAGTCTTGATTTCTCTCTCTTTTATAATGGAGAGTTTCATGAGTTATACAATTTTCACTTGGTAGTTCTTTGCTTTAAGCATCTGGAAAGTATTGATCCCCTCCTGTTTGACCTCCATGGATCCACAGGAGAATCCTCTATTCTTTAACCTGGAGTTGCCTATAGGTGATACATCATGTAACTCAGGCTGCTCTAGAGATTTCTGGTGTTTATCTGGAGAAATTTAACTGTCAAAGTTCTTGGCGCAGATTTCTTTGGGTTTATTCTAAGAGGACACAGATGGGGAGGAGGGAATTCTGGAGATAAAAGGTCTGAAGGTGTCGGAACCCCATACAACTCTTGCCCCCAGCAGAGTCTCACTTTGAGGCTCCTACACACCCCCACAGCGCTTCATCACAGATGCCGTTCCAGGGCTCTGGGGCCAGCTCATAACACTGGGGCCTTCTGCTCTCGGAGGCCAAGGCAGGTCGAGACCAGCCTGAGCAAGAGCCAGACCCTGTGTCTAAAACTAGCTGTTGTGGCAAACGCCTGTAGTGCCAGCTACTCGGGAGGCTAAGGCAAGAGGATCACTTGGGCCCAAGAGTTTGAGGTTGCTGTGAGCTATGATGCCAGGGCACTCTACCAAGAATGACAAAAAAGAAATAAACAAACAAAAACAAAAATAGTAGTACCTTCTGCTCTGGATAAGCTGATCTCAGCTGCTGATTCCTTATAGCTCTTCATCTCCAGATTTAGGGGTGGTTGATTTGTCCTATGGCCTCAAATCTCTTGAGTTTTCGATCATCTAGCTTTTGTCTTACTACAACAATGAGAGTGATGACTTTTAAACTCTGTATTTTGAAGTTGATACCTAACGTCTGATCATTGTTCTTTGTATCTGCTTCTGCACATACCAAATACAGAAATTTTGAATGAAGATGAGTTTGTTTTCACTTACAATTCTATTCACATTCATTTTCTTTTCTTGTCTTATTTCACTAGCCAGGAGGTACAGCCCAAAGTTAAGCTGAAGAGGTGCTAGAGGATTGCCTGGACTCATTTCTGATTTTAAAGTATTTTTAAATTTTTCCATTTAGTGTATTATTAACTGTGGGTATTTTGGTAGATGTTTTTTCCCAGATTAAGAAATAGCCATACATTATTTTAGCTAGAATTGTCATAAATTGATGCTTTTCTCTATAAAACAACTTTTCAACTTTTCTAAGTGTTGTAATCATCTTATGTAATTTAATATTAACCCAAAGTAGGTATTTTAATGTGTGTCTAATTATACAGTTGAGGAATGAATCCAATACTGATATAATCTGCATTCGTATCTGAATGCAACTTGTGACTTTTGTTTGGTATTTACCTATGTTTGCTTCAAATTAACCCATATTTTCTCTTTTTTATAATTTCTTCCTCAGGTTTTAATATGAAAATTCTATCCATCTAAGGACTCTGAAAATTTCCTCTCTTCATATATTTTGAAAGCATTTGTATAAAATTAGATATATCTCTTTTTTACACTTTGACTTGGCTATAAAAACTTTTTAGTGCTGCTGCTTCACTTGTGAGAACATGTTAATCTATGAACACAAGTTTACTAGAGTAGTGCCACTTTTATTTATTCTTGGATTTTTGACACTTTTCCAAGAACTTAAATTTTGTTCTTATTTCCAGAAATATTGGCATAGAGGTATGGCCCCTAAGATTTTCTTATTATCTGGTGAAGTTTTTCAGAATCTGTAAGTTTGTTCCTTTTCATAGTACTAATGTTGCTTTCATCTTCTCTTTTACATTTCTCTTGATTAATCACACAACTGAGTTCATTTTAATTGTCTTGTCAGGGACACTGATTTATATTTTACTGTTTCTCTGTTAGTTTTTATTTATCTTCCTTTATTAACTTTTTTTTTTTTTTGTAGAGACAGAGTTTCACTTTATCGCCCTCAGTAGAGTGCCGTGGCGTCACACAGCTCACAGCAACCTCCAACTCCTGGGCTTAGGGGATTCTCTTACCTCAGCCTCCCGAGTAGCTGGGACTACAGGTGCCTACCAAAACGCCCAGCTATTTTTTGGTTGCAGTTTGGCCGGGGCTGAGTTTGAACCCGCCACCCTCGGTATATGGGGCCAGCGCCCTACTCGCTGAGCCACAGGCGCTGCCCCTTATTAACTATTTTTTAAAGTAACATTTTCCTTCCTTTTCTTTGCCTTTATTTTGTGATTCCTTTTATATCATTTGATAATGTTTACACATCATTAATTTTCAGTTTTTCTTCTGTTCTTAATAATAACTCAGCATCGCCTTAAGATTAAGATGTATTCCAGTTGCACCCAAATTGCTGCAGAAGGCATTAATTCATTCCTTTCTATGACTGAGCAGAATTCCATGTTTGTATATACTACATTTTGTTAATTCTCTCAGGTGATGAACACTGGAATTGATTTCTTGTGGCAGTTGTGAACTGTGCTGGAATGAACATTTGAGCTCAGGTGTCTATTTGATAAAATGACTCCTTTTCCTTTGAGTAGTTTACCCAGTAGCAGGTTTACTGAATGGAACATGTATTTACCTTTCATAAATTTGTTGTGTGATAATTTTATTATTGTTCTATGCAATATATTTTAAAATCTTTATGTACTTTTCTGTTTCACTGTTATTGGGATTTTTTTAGTTTTTCCAATTAAATGGGGGTTTTAAAATTATATTTTGATAAGTAATTCTATCTTTATTTCATTTTGGTGCATGAATAAGGTATATAAGATAACATAGATCATTTGAAATTTTTGACACATGATTTACACCTTAGCATGTAATTGTTTTTCATAACTGCTTCTTTTTGTACTTGCTGTTTTGTGCAAGTGATCTGAAGTAAAACATTGCTCCTCAGTTAAGATTGTTTAAGCTTTTAAAAACTGGCATGTTTTGTCTACAATCTCAATTACTGTAACACATAAGTTAAAAATCTCCCAATACATGGTTGGATATGACAGTTCCTCTATTTTGCTTTGTATAGCCGATCTTATTAGGTTGGCCGCAGTTTACTTCTTTCTTGGTTGGGGCTGTGCTTTCCTGCATCTCAGACTTTGCTTCTTGCACGTCTTCCTCCTTTTCCAAATATCCTTTTGAATATTTAATAATCGTCTTATGGTAATTAGCTTTTATTTTTCTGGAAATAGAGTTTTCTCAGACATAGAATTATAGACATAGTTGTTTTATCTCAAAGTTTTCAATTTTGTTCTCTTTGAACTGGCTTATATTATTATTTCTAAAAGCCTTTGTTTACTTGGGGATAATTTGTTCTCATTATGATTTTTTAGCATATCTGAATGACAACGTCGGTATCTTAGGTAGGCAGAATAATGGTGTCCCAAAAATGTTTATCTTAGTCCCCAGAACCTGTGAATCTGTTACATTACAAGGTTGCACATAGAATTAAGGTTGGTGATCCTCGAAATGTGGAGTTTATCCTAGGTTAGTTGTGTAGATCCTATGTTAAACCCAGAGTCTTTTATGAGACAGGTGGAGGTAGGAGAGGCAATGACAGAGTTAAGGGGAGCTTTGCTACTGGGGTTGAATGAAGATGGAAGAAGGAAGAACCACGGGCCAAGGAAAATGGGCAGACCCTACAGGCTGGGAAGAGAAAGGAGACCCATTTCTTCCCGGGAGCTCCCAGAGAGAATGCAGTTCTGCAGACAGCTTGATTCCAGAAAAGTCCATTTTGAGCTTCTGACTGCCAGAACTTTATGGTAATAAATTTGTGTTGTTTCAAGTTTAGGGTAATTTACAAATAGGAATAGTCATATGGAAGCAAAGGCAATCCATACAGGGTCTTGTATCAGTTCTGGAAAATATGAACTCTTCTTACTGTAAAATCTACCTGATTCTCTGCATTCTTTGTTATTGAAATTGGTTTGATAAATGTTACATCTTCAGCTTTGTCTCATATTTCTCTAAATTTTTTTATGTCTTGGTATCTTTGTTCTAAATTATGTAGGGTTTATTCAGATGTTTTTTACTAGTTTCCACTTTATTGTTATCTAATCTGCTCTTTAACATATTTATTCAATTTTATTTTTTAATCCACTCAATTTTTAATTTCAATTTTTTGTATGTTTATATTTTCAAGTTTTCTAATTTTTTTCCCTTTCATTTAGTATAAACCTGATCATTTTTCATAGTCTTTTTCTTTTTTTATTTTCTTTTAATACTATTGACATTTGACTTCTTCAAGAATACTAAATAAATGGATATTTATTTAAGTTAAATGTTAATGGTAACGTTGTAGTCTTTGAAAATATGATTATGCAGTTTCACATTTCAAAAGATTCTCACTTATGATTTTTCATTTATTCTTCATTTTGTCATTTTATTGATGACTCTGATCTTTGGGACTTTAAGGCAATGTTTTGAAATCTGAGATTGAATTTGGCTATGCCTCACAGGAACTGAATTTGCTCATTTTCCATATTTATGAGCACAAATAGGCCCAGGAATACATAAGCTTTTCTGGAAGGGTTTACCAAAAAAATTGTGCTTAAGAATTCAAACACATATAGAAGTGAGGTTGGACTGCAGTTAGGAATTTTGAGAAAGACATTTTTTCTCTAAAATGATAATTGAGAAAAGTAGCTATCTCCACCATCTACCAAGAGGACGTATTGTTGGTGTGCTTGCTGCTGTCATTTGTTATTTTGGTACCAACGCTGTCTGTGCCTCCTCTCCTATGCCCCCGCTTTCTGTGGGAATATCTGAGCAAGCTGCCCCCACGCTGGCCCTAGGCACACACATTGTACAGAATTTCATTAAGACCAAGGTTCTGGATCACTGGGTAGACAGATGCCACCACAAAAAACAGCAGTGTAAGTGTCTGTTTTTCTTTTTAAATTCACACTTTTATGTTGTTTATAAGATTTATTTTTGAAAGCCATGCTTACAAAAGGATGTTCTTAAAAGTTTTGCCTGGCTTATTGCTCTAGACGGGAGTCCCTCTGGAACGTAGTCCACTGAGCTGCCAGAAAAAAATCCCCAAGTTCACGTGCTTCATGCCAAAGCAGAACTGGAAACATTCCAGTGTAATTTTGGAAGCCTCTTTCTTCTAACCACAGAAGGTAAGAGTTGTGGTTGTGGATGTTAAATTCTGTGCATGTAGAGTGTTCCCTCTAAATCAAAACTTTGTGTTGGATGAAATGATGTAAAGTCAGATTTGTTTCCAAATTACTTGGGTTTGGAGGAAGTGATTGGAGTGTGGATGAAACCAGACTAGCCATTAAGTGATCACTGTTGAAGTGAGTGACATGTACATGGGGGTTTATTGTATTTTTGTTTCTTCTTTTTGAAATAAATTTGAAATTTCCATAATCATTTACAAATAAATGATAGTTCCAAAATCCTACTACAGATTCAAGCTTTAGAATATGAAAACTGGGGGGCTGAACATGCTGGCTCTTGTCTGTAATCCTAGCTCTCTGGGAAGTCACAGGGGTGGATTATTTGAGCTAGGAAGTTTGAGATTAGCCTGAGCAAGAGTGAGACCCTCTCTCTGCTAAAAAAAAAAAAAATAGAGAAAACTAGCTGGGCCTGGTGGCACATACCTATAGTCCTAGCTACTTAGAAGGCTGAGGCAGGAGGATCACTTGAGCCCAGGAGATTGAGGTTGCTGTGAGCTATGATGCCAAGGCACTCCAGCCAGGGGCAACAAAGTGAGACTGTGTCTCCAAAAAAAAAACACACACACACAAATGGAATTCCCTTTGAATTTAATAAACACAGGGCTGTCTAACCATGTAATGTGCAAACGGGAGACATCCATGGCTGGATACTTTTCCAACAGCCCAGGTCAGAATGAACCATCTGCATTCTGTTCATCACATAATATAGAACCTGGCCGAGCGCGTCAGTGTGTACTAAGAAAAATGAAGAATATTCTAGACAACTGAAACCACTTAATAAATATGAACTTTTACATACAAATTATAAAAGTACTTGAATATAAAATACATAAAAAGTGAATTATTATCCAAAGTTAATCTCTTAAAAAGTACCTGTAGACCCAGACCGTGTTTTTTACATTTTTTAATCTTTTGGATTTGGACTGTGTTCAAGAAGTACAAGATGATGGCATAACTGATTAGATACAGGGTTTTAGTAGATACTTAGGGGGGCGAAAAGGACTAGAAATTGTCCTTAGACCTATTAGATGAGGAGAAGCGAAGTGGGTATTGAACAGCAAGGTTTTGGTCTAAGGAGGAGCAGAAGGAGCCCTCCAGACCCATGCGGAGGGGCTCAGAGCAGAACGATTAGAATAGAGTCTGGCTTAGCAAAGCCTGGGTAATTGTTACTCAATTGCATTAATTCCTAGGTACACTTTGACTAGTAACTGTGTTCTACAGAAACCATTACGCTTTATTTCCTATAATTCTATTTTACTTCAGATCTTGCCATTCCCTCAGAACTCATAAGTGGTTTTAACTTTTGTCTATTGAAACTTAAAGAATAGGAAATTTTGCACCAAGAAAAGGCAAACACATGCATGGGTTTGGATGTATGGCGGCCCGTTCCCCTGGCCTCTCATAGTGCCCCATGCCAGAGCAAACTTTGGCCCTAAACCACTGGACCTCTGTGTCCATAGGCTGCTGGCACTGAAGTGGGTTGCACAGAGGCAAAAAAAAAAAAAAAAAAAAGAAAAGGCAAACATTTGTTTAACACCTCCTGTTTCCTTTAGCACAGTTCACTTATTCACATGATAATTGTTTCATTACAACATTTGTTGTTCGTTTCAGTAAAAAAAAAAAGTAACTCTAATTACAAAAGAAATAGGCCAAATAACTAACTTTAATTTTTATTTGACCATCTTCGCCTTTCTTCTGAACAGGGAAAAAACTAAATGCCAAATCTGGTGTAGCATTTATTAATTTTTTTTTTTAGCACATGATTGGTTTGCATTGCTTGCATTTGTTAAGGTAAATTCTGAGTTGTAATTGTTCCTTCACCAGGGAAAAGTACCATATACCTGTGCACGGCACCCACCGGGTGAGAACTTACCAAACTTCCTTCTCCCCTTCCCCCTTTTGGAATTAAATTCCTTTTTTTTTATGTGTTTTTTTTATTTTATTGTCTTTATTATTAAATCATACCTGTGTACAATAGTGCAATCAAGGGGTACAATGTGGTGGTTTCATACATAATCATAACTATTTTCATCAAACTAATTAACATAGCCTTCCTGGCATTTTCTCAGTTATTATATGAAGACATTTGTATTCTGCATTTAGTAAGGTTCTCCTGTACCCTTCTAAGATGCACCATAGGTGTGGCCCCACCAATTACCTTCCCTCCACCCGAACCTTCCCCCTCCTCTCCCGACCATTGCCCCTTTCTCCATATTCTTGTATTATACTGGGGTTATACCCTTCATATGACAGCTATAAATCAGCTTCATAGTAGGGCTGAGTACATTGGATACTTTTTCTTCCATTCTTGAGATATTTTGCTAAGAAGAATATGTTCAGCTCCATCCATGTAGACATGAAAGAGGTAAAGTCTCCATCTTTCTTTAAGGCTGCATAATATTCCACGGTATACATGTACCACAATTTATTAATCCATTCATGGATCGATGGGCATTTAGGTTTCTTCCATGACTTAGCAAATATGAATTGGGCTGCAATGAACATTCTGGTACAGATGTCTTTCTTATAATGTGATTTTTGGTCTTCTGGGTATAGACTTAGTAAAGGAATTATAGGATCAAATGGCAGGCCAATTTTTAGATCTCTAAGTATTCTCCAAACATCCTTCCAAAAGGAATGTATTAGTGTGCATTCCCATCAGCAGTGTAGAAGTGTTCCCTTTTCTCCACATCCACGCCAACATCTCAGGTTTTGGAATTTTGTTATGTGGGCTAATCTTACTGGAGTTAGGTGATATCTCAAAGTAGTTTTGATTTGCATTTATCTGATGATTAAGGATGGTGAGCATTTTTTCATGTGTCTGTAGGCTGTGTGCCTGTCTTCTTTAGAGAAGTCTATCTTCAAGTCTTTTGCCCATCCTGAGATGGGATCACTTGTTCTTTTCTTGCTAATACTTTTGAGTTCTCTGTGGATTCTGGTTATTAAACCTTTGTCAGAGGCATAACCTGCAAATATTTTCTCCCATTGTGAGGGCTGTCTGTTTGCTAAACTTACTATGTTCTTGGCTGTACAGAAGCTTTTTAATTTGATCAGGTCCCAGTAGTGTATCTTTGATAATGCTTCAATTGCCTGTGGAGTCCACCTCATAAAACATTCACCCAAGTTGATTCCTTCAAGAGTTTTCCCTACACTTTTTTCACGCAGTCACTGGAGGAGTTCCTGGCCAGGGGCAGACCTGCAGAGGCCTGGCGGTCACCAGCAGAGTTTCTAGCAGATTGCGGACCTGTGGAAGCCTGGCAAGCATGCAGGGCCAGGAACTCACCTGTGGCTTCGCTGGCCGGAAGGAGGGAGGCTCGCTGCGGTCCCCACTGGAGTCTTTCCCCAGTGGGGTGCTTGTTCTGGCATGCAGGAGTGGGGGCGCTGCTCAGGGACCTCCTCCTTTAGTCTCAGCAGTGGTTAGGCTTCTGGTTCATCAGATAAGCGGAGAAGGGTGTATAGTAAGTTCAGAATGGTGGGGGAAACTTTAGTTCAGTTTTTCTGCCTAGCAATAGAGTTTTCAGAGTCACACCGGGGTGCTCAGGGGAAGCACACCCCACTTCCCACAGCACTCTTCCGTCTGGCGAGACAAGAGGTCCACAGTTCACCACTTGTCTTTCAAAAACCTGCAGGAGCAAAAGAGGAGAAAGAAAAGAAAGAAAATAGAAAAACAAGAGACTCAGGGCTTTCTTGGGGAAGGGATGGACACTCTTCCTTTCAGATGAATTTTGTACCTGCAGTGTGCTTTCTTGGAGTCGCAGCCTGTCTCAGCAGAGGTGACCTGCAGAAATCACTTCTCTCTCGGCTGGGGTCCCAGTATTCAGCTTAAGTGTGCAGTTTCTGGAGGTTATCTTCCTGTTTGGACAGGAGCCTTTTTCGGAAGCTGCTTCCAGTCAGCCATCTTGCTCCACCCCCCCTTAATTGCTTTTTAATGTCAAGCGGGCCAGCAGTTGTTAGCCCACTGGTTTCAATTTAGCATTGAGCACATGTGATGCTTATTTTTCCTTTCTTCTGATACTTTACTTAGATTTTTCTTCAGGTATTTCCAAGTGGTTATAAAAGATACAAAAATCCCCATCTTTTCACAGCTGAACAGTATTCCACGGGGTACACGTCCAGTGGCTTCTCACCTGAGGTAGTCAGTTAATGTCTTGGGGGGACGTGCTTCATTCCACCTGTAAGATGGTGGCTGGTTGGAAGAAAGGACAGGGCCCGGATTTGAGCACAGTCCCTTCCTTCTACCCAGCAGTCCTGTTATGTTTTGTTGACTAAGTAAAGCTCTCTGATGTCCTGCCTCCTGCCTCCTAGTTACTGTTACCTTGGTGGCAACTGGTCACCTCAGTTTGAGAATGCTCCTTAGCTGCCCGGCCTGCACCTCCCCTACACAGCTGCTGGGCATTCCCGGCTCCTGGCTGTGGCTCCCATTCTGTTCTGTCCAGCGGCACAATCCCCCCCCCCCACCCCAGCGACTTCACTGTGGTCATCTCAGCCCCACCCCAGCACGACACATGGGATGCGAGGGCTGTGCGGAAAGGCAGCCCCACCCCCAGTGTGTACACATGGGGCGCAGGCGCAGTGCGGAAAGGCAGCCCCACCCCCAGTGTGTACACATGGGGCACAGGTGCAGTGC
>CAUYON010200555.1:0-14513 GCA_963573935.1 Arctocebus calabarensis | reverse complement strand
TTTATTAATCCATTCGTGGATCGATGGGCACTTGGGTTTCTTCCATGACTTAGAAATTATGAATTGGGCTGCAATGAACATTCTAATACAGATGTCTTTTGTAATGTGAATTTTGGTCTTCTGGGTATATACCTAGTAAAGGAATTGTAGGATCAAATGGCAGGTCAATTTTTAGATCTCTAAGTATTCTCCAAACATACTTCCAAAAGGAACGTATTAGTGTGTATTCCCACCAGCAGTGTAGAAGTGTTCCCTTTTCTCCACATCCATGCCAACAAGATTTTCAATATATATTGATGTACTTATGTTGAACCATTCTTTCATTCTTGGTATAAAACTCACTTGATCATGAAATATTACCTTTTGATGTGCTATTAGATTCACTTTGCTAGTATTTTGTTGCAGAACTTGGCATCTGTGTTTATCAGGGATCTGGTCTATAGTTTTCTCTTTTTGTTATGTCCTTATCTAATTGTAGTACCAGAGTAATACTAGACTCATAGATTAAGTTAAAGAGAATTAAGTTTTAGAGATTTTTCAAGATGATTAGTACTCTACTACTGAATGTTTTAAAGAATTTTTGGCGTTAATTCTTTGTACTTTCAAGAGAATTTGTCTATGAATTCAACTGTTCTGGTCTTTTCTTTTTGGGAGATTTTTCTATCACTGATTCTATCTCAGTATTCATTATTGGTCTATTCCGTTTTCTGTTTCTTCCTGGTTCAACATTGGGAGGTTTTATGGTTCCAAAAATTTACCTAATTCCTCTAGATTTGTTACTTAGTAAAACAGGAATTATTGACAGTAAACTCTGAGGATTTTCTCTATCTCATTTTCCATTTCTAATTTTGTCTATTTGAATCTTATCCTTTATTTTTATGGTTAGTACAGCTTGTGTTTTACCAACACTGTTTATCTTTTTTTTTAATAACTAACTTTTTGTTTTGCTAATCTTTTTTACTGATTTTTGGTCTCCATTCACTTCTTTTCTGTTTTTTGCCATTCTGTTTTTTCTGCTAATTTTAGGTTTGATTTTATCTTGCTTTTGTGGTTGCTTATGTACACATCACATTATTAATTTGTAATCTTTATACTTCTTTGATGTAAGCATATAATGCTATAAACACTGTTCTTATCCCTGCTTTTTTATTTTTAATATCCCAGGGGTTTTGATATATTGTGTTTCCATTTTCATTTGTTTTAATATTTTATATTTTTCATTGACTCAATGATTTCTCAGGAGCATGTTTTTAAATTTCTATGTAATTATGTAATTTCTGAACTCCCTTCTATTGCCATTCCACTCTGGTTTGAGAACATACTTGATATAATTTTGATTTTTTAAAAAAATTTATTCATAGTTGTTTGTGACCTAACATGTGATCTACCTTGTATGTGTTGATGAAAAGAATGCATATTCTACAGTTTGGGGGTAGAATGTTCAACAAATGTCTGCTAAGTCTATTTCTTCTAAAGTTCTATTTAAAGCCAGCATTTCTTTGTAAATTTTCTGCCTCAATGATTTGTCTAATGATTTTGATGGGTGTGTAGAAGTTCCCCTTCCCCTTTTAATTGTACTGGTATCTATCTTTAGGTCTGTTTGTATTTGTTTTATGTGTGTGTGCGCTCTATTATTGAGTGCACATATGTTTATGATTATTATATTCCCTTGTTGAATTGATGCCTTTATCATTACATATTGACATTCTTTGTTATGTATCATTGCCTTACTGATTCCTTTATTATTATATGATGAGTTTCTTTGTGTATTTTTTTTTTTTTTTACTAGTTTGGGCTTAAAGTCTTTTTTCTCTGGTATAAAGATAGCTGCTTCCATTTTTGCTGTTCATTTCTATGGAATCTTTTTCTATTCCTTTACCTTCAATCTATTTCCTGTATTTCTATAGGAAAGGTGAGTACCTTCTATGCACAATATAGTTAGATCATGTTTCTTTATTCATCCTGATGATTTATATTTTTTAAGGGAAGAATTTAATCCATTTGTGAGCAAAGTTAATATTGATATGTGAGAGTTTTTTTCCTGCCATATTGCTCATTGTTTTCTACTTGTTTTATAAATTCATTAATCCTTTATTTTTATGTGTGGCTTTGTGATTTGGTGGAATTCTGTAATGTTGCCATTTATTTTCCTTTCTATTCCTTCTTTATGCAACTGTTTTATAACAACCAGTGAGTTTTATATTTTCTTGTGATGTCATGATTTTCAATATCAATTTTTTTCCATGTTTAAGATTTCTTTGATTATTTCTTGTAGAGCTGCTCCAATGGTTTCAAATTCCCTTAGCATTTGCTTGTTACAAAAAATGAATTCTTTCTTTTTCATTATGAAGTTTATTCCTATTGGATATAGGAATATAAAATTCTTTGCTGACAGATTTTTTTTTTTCCTTCAGTCCTTTGGAAATGCTGTTCTGCTCTCTTCTGCTCTGCAAAGTTTCTGCTGAGAAGTTTGACTGTTAGAGTTTACTTTATAAGTAGCTACACTTGCCTGCCTCTCATGCCATAATTCCAGTGGGGTTCCTTCCCTCATCTCAATGTGGTAGCCAATCAGAATGATCAGTCATGACAGTTTGTATCTAGTTTATATTACTAGTCCCCAACCTCAGGAGTCATTGACTGGCTTAATATAACATCTCTGCAGTAATTCTCCTCCAGTTAACGTCCCAGGGTGGGGAGTCCAGTTATAGCACCAATGCCTGGATCCTATGGCAAATTTTTCAGTTCTTGGTGTGGGATTCCCCCCATCCCTGTTGGAGCCCAGGTACCCTAACCCCACTCTGAATCTCTCTAACACTAAACACTGGTGCCACTGTTTGTTTCCAAGACTATATATAGATTGTTAAGATCTAGGACTAAGAATGGCATCTTAGCTGCTTGGGTATGAAGGAGTGGATGGGACCCTTCCTGGGGAAGTTCCTTTTCACAGCCTTCTTTCCACTTCCTAAGTTAGAGTCACATCTTGGGAGATTCAAGGTATGGTTCTATGGCCTGAATTGTATAGTTCCCTAGTAGGAAAGTGGACCATAGAAAGTCATTCACCCTCTGCTGCATTGGGTATTCCCTTTCTAGCTGGTTCCACCTATGCATGTTGCTATTTTCCTTCTCCGTCCCTGAATTTGGAGTTTCCTTTTGCTTTTTTGTTGAACTCGGGTGTTCCCTCTTGGATAATATATTCAAAGTGTCATTGTCTACACAATATTTTGGTTCTTCTAACCGGATGAATTCTTTCTGTAAATACTTCTAGTTAGTCATCTTGAGAAAAATAAGTACTACAAGATTTCTCAAGAAGGCTGTTGTCTGTTGTTCAGCATCCATACATTCGATATATTAATATTTTCCCCTTAATCTTAAGATTCACTCTAATGTGGTTAACTTAGGATTGTTCCCACAATGAACCAAACTTTCTAAGCAAAGGTAAAGTAATTACATGAACTTTAAAAAAAACTTTCCCCTATAATCAGTGTGAGACAGATTTCCCTAAAATGCATGAGTTACATGGGAGATAGGTGCCAAAAGTTTATCATGTGTTTCCAAGAGAAACTAATTTTCTTGAGATCCAAAATAGATACTAAGATAATTAAAATATCAATATTGCTTATGAGTTTCCACAATAAGATTGAAAACTACTTGGGAATGATAATCAGGACTATTTATCACTCAGAACAGATAATGGATAATGAATTGAATGCTTGTGTATATTTTATTTCATAAAATGTGTTATAATTACAATCTTAATATTTATAATAAATGATAACTTTTCTATTATTTTATTATATTTCACATATCCACAAATATGCACACATATGTTTGCATAACCCAGCTTTTCAATTTTTACTGTATTGACAAAATTATCATTCACTTTGATCTTGGAAAATCAACAAAATTTCAAAATAATCTCTCCCGGGTTCTTGTTTTATATAATATTAATGTCTGTTTATTTGTCTTTTGTTGCAGGATTTATTTATACATGTGGTGGAACATTAAAAGGACTAAATGGAACTATAGAAAGCCCTGGTTTTCCATATGGATATCCAAATGGTGCAAATTGTACATGGGTAATAATAGCAGAAGAACGAAATAGAATACAAATTGTATTTCAGTCATTTGCTCTAGAAGAAGAATACGACTACTTATCTTTATATGACGGACATCCTCATCCTACTAACTTTAGGACAAGGTTAGTATAATTTGAATGGAAGAGTGGAGGGAAAATGTTTTATGTGTAAAGGGAGATTATGTGACAACTGAACATTTTTTGAGGCAATTATAATACAGTCATATCCATTTCAGTATTTTTCTTGGAAATATATTCCATGAACAAATTAGTTTGGTGCATTAGACTTCATAATTCTAGTATACTAATACTGTCTCTCAAAAAGATGAATGGAAATCGTGACATCTTTGTTGTGGTTAAATGAATTTGGTTTTTACAAACAATTATTCCAAGATTTCATTTATTATGAGTATAATTTCAGAAAAGTATAAACACATGATACAGTGTGTCTTTCTGTGGCTTGTGTATAATTTTAATATACAAAAATATTCTAAAACACCTTAAACTTAATATATTATTAATATTAATTTCAGATCATGTAGTTTCTAACATTTAAATATATGAACACTATATTCTTCTATTTCAAAAAATGAGGTATTTATATTTCTATGTCTTCACATGAAAGTAATTATTTTTAAGCTAATTGATAAAACAGATATAAAAATTAGTTGATATACTGACAGTTATTGAAGTGATTTTTCAAAACCTCCCTTGGCCAGTAGGAAAATATGAAGTATTTTGCCACCTTGCCAAAAACTCATTTTAAATGTCAGTTAAGTGTAATTAACTAAAAAGTTCAAAATTCTGAGTTTTACATATTTTTCAAACTCAGAGTTATACCAGTACTTCTATATATTTCTTTAATGGCAGTTCCTTTTATAAATTACTAATTGAAAATATTCCAATCAGATAACATATAGGAATGAAAGACTTTCAACCTATGTTTGTGTTATGGTTGTGTGACTCTGTACTCAATAATAGTTGATACTGTCATCTTGTCTTCCTAATCTATGGGACGCAGAAAATCAACATTTTATACTTCTGTCAATTTTTCATATTCTTTTACATGGATTTTTTTCCATTTTAAATAAAAATTTTATGTTGGTTGTCCTCTCAATGTTTGTTATGAAAGTCATAGTGAGGAAAATGGTGGATCAAGAGGCAAGATGTATATTATTATGTCAAGTTTGTTGATCACCAGCTGCCTTTCTCAGGAGAGAGACCTCTGTGCTTAAATGGGGTGATGGTAACAATAGGGGAATGGTATCGTTCTCACTGTAGTCTTCTGTATAATTTGAACCTGTGCACAGACATAAGATTCTATTGGAGCACATTTGAATAATTTCCAGGCAGATTAATTAAAAATGCCTATGTTGTTTTACAAACTCTTAGCTATGCCCAGAAAACTTCACTAGATGGATTACAGGAGGGAGTATATTTCTCCCTCTCTCTATCTCTCTTGTATACATTTATTTACTGAGAAAATATGATTTTTTTTCCTTTAACACCATTATAATCTTTCAATAATCATCTATCCCATAAATGCTGTATGTAGTATGGCACACACTTCTGACAATGCTATTTCATCATCATTGGTGAAATCATGAAAACCCAGAAACATGTTTGTCAATGACAGAGCACTAAGTCAAGACAGAAAACCAATAGTAACATGTGTGCCTCGCCATTATATGCTTGCCTGCGTTAGTGGGTGCATTTGTTAGTGTAAGAATTCGCCACACCTCTATACATCCAGTCAGATTGCAGGCCGTAAGAGGAAAAGGAAATTACTTGTTAAAATTTCAAGACAGCAGAAAGAATGTATACAGAATTAGATGTACAAAGATATTTGTGCATTTTCTTTACATCACTAGTGTATGCTATATGATTGGTGTCAACTTAGAAATTGTTTATATAAGTATCTATTCTCTCTAGAGCCGCTTGAAAATGAGAAAACATACTTTTATTTTACCTCTGCCCTTGCTTTAAAAAAAATCACAGATTCTAGAAAGTAAAAAGACATTGCTAGATTACGAAAATTAATTAATTGTTCTCATTCTTCCTTTCTGAATCTGTAAATTGGGAATAATAGCACTTAATTTGCAGAGATTTTCATGAGGATTACAAGGTAATGAACACTCATCCATTCTAGTCCTTATCTTTTACTGAGTGATTCTTCTGCACCTGAAACTGTGATAAATACTTTGTATTCATAATAATATTTTACTTCTGCTCCATCCAAACAATGTGAAATAATTACTATTATTACCGTTGCTATTTTATAAGTAGGAAAAAACCCTCAAATAATTACCCATGTGACACTGCTAAAAGTGACAAGAGGCAGAACCATTACTGGGACCCAAATTTGTCTCAGTTCTGACCTGAAGCTCAATATGTATAGTTGTGGCTGTTGTATATAATTTATGGTGTTCATACATTGATATATAAAGTCTATTTTTAATAGTATTTTATAAAATTAGATGAAAAATATATATATTTTAAAACAGATATAATGTGTTCAGATATAAACAGATACACATTTTTCTTGGTGTTTATTTTCTGGACTGTACTCCAATGCACTCTATAGCATGTAGCTTTTAATGAATGTCTAATGTTTCTATTGAACTTTTTGCTTAAAGAACTACTCTTGTTAATGTTACAGATGATTTTCATTAGCAAGACTGGAAAAACAATTAAATCCATTACCGAAAGCCCCTTCCAAACCGTGTTTATATATAAAATATGTTGTTTGATTAGTAGTCAGAAATGCTGACCACAGAGTTTCATTCATGTTTGTGTCTGGCTCTTTGGCTAACTGTCTAGCTGAAGATGGATCAAATTCTCACTTAATACATATCCTTATGGTGGTGTGTCTGCTGTTCTCTTTCTTCTAGAAATTGATACTTATATTTTGTTATTTTTCTTGAGCCACAATTGACTTATTTTTTCACAAATCATTTTCTATGCTTGTCATGCAATATTGCAGAAAAAATGGTTATGTAGTTCTTATTTTCCTTGCTGATCTATAGAGACATATTGGGATTTGTAATCACAACTTCTTATCTTTAAAACTATTGTCTCAAACTTCAATTACTGATGATTCTATTTGTTTCCCTAAACATTTTTAATTTAATAAATGAAAATTAAAATTAATAGCTGAATTTGACGTGTACATCAGTGTGCTGAGAATTCTCTTCATAGTTACTAGCTTATAGCACATGCTACATGCATTAAAAACAACTTTGCTTGATCTGATACCTAAAAGTTAGTTTAATTTTGTTTATTTATGCTAGTATTCAATTTTCTCAATAAGAAAATTTTATCAAAAATAAAATAAAATCACCTATCATTTCATTAGGTGGAGAAAGACATATTCACATTATGAAGATCATTCTATATATGCTATTAAGTATCCTGTTTAATCTCTACATTTCAGTATACATATTTTACATGTTATAAGAATTTTTGTACAAATCCATTTATTGGATGTAGATATTTAATCCCACGTATGTCCTATAATTCATTTAGTCTATTATAATATAGTTTTGGTTTTTCTTTCATAATTATTTCAGATATCAACATCTGCGTGAATATATATTATCCATATTTTTAGATAATTTCCTTGGAAACAGAAAGGCCAGATCAGCTGTAAATAACAATGTTCATCTAATAAAATAACTTTCAAAAACTTACGTAAAGGAACATTGCTATAAGTAGAAAACTATACCCCATTTCCTGTCTGTCTTAGCATGCATTCTTATTTTGTAATTTTATTATAAATTTTAATGTTTATCACATTAGTAAGGTATCTAACATTTCCCCATGTTGGATAGATATTGTTATTTTCTCCCGAAAATTTTTTGTGATTTTTTTTCTATGTGTCAGTATTTTCACGATGATTTACATGTTATTTATATTTCAATAATTAAAGATGTGTTCTTTCATGTGACAAAAATATTCCGCAGCTTATTGATTCCCTTCTAAATTGTATCTATTCTTTTCTGCACAAATGAGTAATACATTTTGTGTGTCCTATATATGATGTCCATTGTACATTTATTTAAAGATGCTTTATCTCCTTAACTATTAGAAAGTTATCAATCTAGATATTTTATAATTATTTGTTTTTTTAATTTTTATATATAGATATATCCTTAATGCATTTGAAAATTTAAAAAATAGATTTAAAAAAATTTCTCAAAGTAATAAAGAATGGTTGTTTTTGAAAAACCAAGGCATCAATATAGTAATTTTTAAGAAGAGTCTACAAAAACGTTTGTTTGCTGTTGCTTCTAACATGTTGCTGTATTCTCCTCACTCCTGTTTACATGTGGCATATCATTGAGGATGTGTGGTGATAACAGAAGTCCTGACTCACAGCAGCTAAAGCAAAATTAGATCTCTTTTTCTCATGCAATGAGAAGTCCATTATTTATTATACAATCGGTCAGAAAAGCAAAAGGTTTCTCCAGAGTCTTTAGAATGATCCTTCTCCCACATCCCTGGCCAGGAGTGACTCACATCACCATTCCTTGGTGAAGTGTTCAGTAATAAGAACATTTTATTTTTAATCTCATTTGTAAAAAACATCAGAGCATGGAGCAAGCCGAGCACTTAATAAAATCAAATCTATCACAGTATCCAAATATTCCTTATTTACACTCGCTTATTTTTACTGTTAAAAATCAAAGTTGACTTTTAAGATTGTTTAACCTTTTAAATTATGTTCAAAGCTGTAATTGAAAAGGAGAAAGTATCATAAAGTCATAGAGTGTTGTAACAGCTATAATATATAAATTTTATCTTCTTGAATTATATAAATGTCCATAATTTTGTAATGTTAAAGGAAAAAGAAGGATAGGTAAATACATAAGAAAAAGTATAAGTGTAAACGTAAAATACCATATTGAGGGAGTCAGACCATAATACATAGAATATTGCTACCCAGAAATAGGAAGCTAGTTGAGGGTGAGAGAGGAAATATCAGGGGCAAGGTGACATAGAAACGGTGAGAGATGAATAAACATGATGGAATTGTGAGACTGTCAAGTGAAAGGAAAAACTATTTCAAAGATCCTAATTAACTCTGGAGCCCACATGTTAAAATGAGTAAGCAATAAAGCCACGTAAGTGGTGAAATAGGCAAGATCACACAAGGTCTGATCAACAGAGCCCACTTTGTATCCTGCGCTTCTGTGCCAGGCTATTAGTTAGCATTCCAGCCTGTGCAGGTTTAGCCACGTGTGTGCCCAGAGCACCATATTCATCTGGGGGAGGGGGGATCTTTTTGTCCACTCATTCACAAGAGGTGGTCTCTTTTTCAATTTCTCTTAGCCATGGGTCACATTTTTCTAATTCTCATAATGCATGACCCTGCTATGTCTTATAATCTCAAAGGATCACTGTAAGCTGCTTTGCGGAGAATAGACTTTCAACAACTCCAGGAAAAAGTTGCTGTTCATTAATGTAGAGAATTCTGTGAGAGGAGTAGATAATGGGGTTAAGTACTGAGAGCTACATAATGTATAATAACACGAAAGACAATTATATTTATAACATTTTCTTAAGATACTTTTCTATTTTAAGAAAAGGCAATTTTATATGAAAGCGTGAATTATTTATTTGTAAAGGGAGTAGAGAATACAAATTAAAAAACCATTGAGTAATTTGAAATAGCTAACATACTATGACTTGTCAGAAATATATTGGAAGATATTCTCCAATATTTTCTTCCAAAACTTTAGAGGGTTAACCTTTGTACTTAGATCTATGTTTCTTCTGAAAGGTATGAATGAATCTAAATTCATCTTGTTCCATTTGTGGATTAAATGAAGAAGAATTAACATGATGTACATTTTAAGAAATCCTACAAATGAGAACTCAATGAATTATGCATCCCAGCTGGCTGCCTTTGAGCACAATTACAACTAAGCATGTTTCAAGTACATCTTAAAAAAATGACTACTTAATCAACTAAGTTTTTATAGAAAAAGTTCTGTCTTATTTTTTACCACTGTTTCTACAATTACACTTTCCCACTTTTTTTTTTCCCTGAGTGACTCTTCATAATGTGTTTAAACTTTGTTTGTCACAGTCTTAGACTGTGCTTCATGTCCATGGTCAAATTCTCTGAACTTTCTCTTTCCCTGTACTGAATATCAGTTTTCAGTTACCCAGGATTTTTTCTCAATACTGTAAGTGATGTAAAAGGTATCATATGTTCTGTCACAATTCTTATTTATTATACACACTTACTGCATTGATTTTTGACATAACCATAAGATTCATAAGCATAAAGAACATACTCGAGAAATAGGAATTTGAATGAATAAACAAGTCTATAACTTGAATTCCCACCTGTGTAATTAGCCCATTTAAAAAAATTATAACTGATACATAAAAGGTAGATGTTTTCCCCTTCAGAAAATGTTGGCAGTGTCCCCATAAATGTCTTGGAGCAGCCACTATAGTTGTTTTATTACATGAATAATCTTTTCTCTCTTCTTTGCTCCTTGAATTTCTCATACAACCTCCTAATTTCACAATAAAAATCTCCGCTCTTCTTACTTGATGCTCCTCTCAATAACACACGATGATTTCTTTCTTCTCTTGTAGGTAGAATGTTGATGTAAAGAAAAGATTTCCCACTAAAATAATTAGAAAATATCTAAAAGATTTGTTCATATAAACACATGATTTTTATGTCAGGGCAACTCTACTTGACAGTATTACCTCATGTGGACCAGGCTTTCCCACAGGTTAGATTGAAAATGATACAACTCAATCCAATTTGCTGACTCTGAAGATTTCCCCCTCCAGAGTTAGAATGAACTCTTGTATCCTGATTTAATAAAACATCTGGGAAATAGAGAGGATCTGCTGCCTGACACAGTGGGACAGAATGTTTTTTATAGCTGAGTAGGCAGAAAGGCTTATGTGAAATTAGGGAATGTTTGCTCAGAAAAGAGGGTAAGCAATACTAGATTTTTGTTTTATTTATCTACAATATTACTATGACCAACTCATCAGCAGAGTGAATTTTCTTTACTGTTCGTCCAAACATGACCTTGTTTATACCCTATTAAGGAAAATACAGACCACTCAAAACACAGTAGTTGAGGGTAGAAATGGATTTTTTTCTATGAACAAGCCAGGGTGCTTTATTGTGGTTAGCATCTCCTACCCCATCTATAATTTATTAAAGACTTTTGGCATTCCCACAGGGCATGAAAGTGAATTAGAAAAATAGTTAAAATTTTAATGCACCTTAAACAGTTAATAAATTTTCTCCTTAGACATCATTACTCACTTTGGAACATACAAATTAATGATAGCACAAATCTCAAGGACAGATGAGATTGCTAAAACTTTTTGTCAATATAAAAGGCTCTTTCAAATCTGACTAAGGCGAGGATTCAAGAAGATACACAACTATTTATTGTTTATACTAGGCATGTTGCCAAAAAGAATTGAGGTGGCTTTTAGCGAATAAGTAGTCTAAATTAAACCATTAAGACTGGGTTTAGTACAAAAGAAGACAATAAGCAAGCTTTAACATCGATTATATTTTTTCAGTCTTTGATAGTAAATCTGTGGAAAAGTTTACTTCCATTGGCTTCCTTTCAATAAACAGCACTGCCATCATAAAAGCAAACTACATATAGTCTTATAATTGACTAGGGATAATTCTTGTGACAGTCATTTATGCTCAGTAAACATTCATTTTTTCATTTGCAAAATGGTATAATCACAAGGTCTACTTGATTGTCCTATAGAAAGCAACTTAATGTTATAAATATAAATGTTTTCAGTAATAAAGCTTTCATAAAATTCATCTGACAACCTAAATAAAATTGAAATTTTTAGATAAGTCATCTCAAATTCACTCTTTATGAATCCTTTTAAAATTGTTAATATCTTATATTCTAATGAAAGATATGGAGACTCTGTATCTGATTAACAGTCTCTGAATACATATTCTGTCAGGCTACTTTCAGACAATTGTCATAACATAATTTAGGGTATTCTTCCCAATGTATTCATTATGCAGGTAAGACAATCAAATTTCATAAATGCTAATTATATTTCCAAGATCAAATACTAGGAATTCAACATACAGAAGTGAGAGTACAGGTAGCCTATAACATAGTACATTAGTTATATTTATTTACATTTATCAACTATACTATATTTTGGAGTGATTAATTAGAATACTTAAACTAGACAACTATAGAATCAGACAACTTTTATTGATCACTTATTTACAGAGAAACATTAAGTGCAAATTTAAGGGATAAGAATATTAAAGGTATAAGAAAAGAGATGACATTGAAATATGACATGCATCCAAAGGCATATTGTGTCATAAATATAATTATATATGTAAAAGAGGACTGTTCTGTCAGAGATGTCTCAGATTTGATGTTAACAAGGCACAATAACATCAAACTCTGTATTTTGCTGTGAAAATATTGGGCCCATAAGGAAAGATATTCAGATTTTCAATATAAAAATTTCTTTATATAGTGGATCACCTAGTTTGTTTTCAGAAAAAATTTATGATATTTCTGTTGTGGTTTTAAATGATATTTTTTAGGGAAAAACACAAGTTATTGAGTATAAATTCCAAAAGCTTTCTTAAAAAACTTTAATGTGTTATAAAATTTGGGTTACAATTTGGAAAGATACAGCAAATGAATTTGTTCTCTGCACTCTTGGTAAAAATCTTATTTATAATCTAAAATATTTTATATTTTTAAGTCATTAAGATAGTATCAAAACTCGAACTCCCCAAGGCCCATGAGTGTTCCACATGGCCCCACTGAATTCCCAACAGGGAGGCTGTTTAAAACTTTGACAAGTTGTCTTCTCGGAGGAGTAAAAGGCAAAAGTCTGATGCAGATGGGCTCAGGAGAGAGCAGGAAGTAACTCTGAATATAGATCAAGTTAAAAACACTTTGGATGAAAAGCTAGCAAAAATAGGATCTCATTTAGGGAGAAATGTGGGAATGACAGAAGTAATTTTAGTTATTATGTATATTAATTTGATGAAATACAAGAAATCATGTTTCAGGCTTGATATTTTCTGTTGTAAAGTATTTCTATATAGTAGTACACTTGTGAGGGCAAACATTTGCAATATATTTTAAAAGCAGGCAATATTTTCCTATATTCACTAACTTTTGGGCTTTTTCAGTCATTTTCTCTTGAATTCAACGTTTGATAGGCTCATAAAATACCTTTGAAGCATTTAAAAAATATATATTTTATATATATTAAAATTAGATATTATATATGTGCATATATAATATATATTCTATATATTAAAATTAGATATATATATATATTTATACACACGCTTTATGAAATGCTATGTCACAGACTAAAACTGAACAGATTCCTAGTCTTTGATATCTCTTTTTCTCAACACCTCTTTTCTGATTGCTAAACCAGTGGAAAATAGTTTATGCTTTTGCTTTGGCAATGCAACACTTAGCTATGTAACACAAAGCTATTTCACAATTGTTTTTTAAAATTAACAGGAATACCAAAACAAGAAAAGCATTCGAGTTGTAATACTATCTTAATAACTTAAAAATATAAAATATCTTAGATTATAACTAAGATTTACCAACAGTGCAGAACAAATTCATTAGTCGTACCTGCGACAGTCAATTGAAGTCCAATTGGTTGTTGTGTATATCAGCCACAAAGATGAATCCCTCCAAAACTTGCAGGCTGAACATGCTTTTGGCTAATGTTTTTAGCAGCACTAATTGCTTCAATGCATTTGTAAGCCAGAAGTTCATGTGAATTATTTTCCATAAGATGTACTTTCTTTTTATGCCTTGGATAGGCTACGATGATATCAGTTAATAATGCATTGACAACAAATATTTAGAGAAAAAATGTTCTTTTCACTCTGATGTCTCTTTAACAAGTATAAACAAGCCCTGAGCATATTCTAATAGTGAGTACGTGCAGCAAATCCAGGGTCTCTCTCGTTATCTTCTTGTTCCTCAGTCTCCACTGTTTATTCTCTTTTCTTAAGCCACATCCATAGTCAGAACTTGAAATCTGATTTATGCATTTTCCATCTCTTCTCTCTCAATTTTGCCATGCATGTAGCTCAGTCTCACTACGCTATCCTCCATCAGCCCTCCCCTGGCTCAATTCACATCTCCAAGGAGGGGCTGCCAGACAAAGACTTCTCCTGTTCCTTTGGTATTTTCTCTCTTGTCCTTGCATGATAAGAGAACATTAAAACAGTAATAGTGTAGGATGGTGAGTGCATACTTTCTTCTTGCTTAATTAATCATTTTTTCTCTATAAAACATTTGTTAATGAAACATTTAAAAGTGATTTTTATTATAAAATGTTTTTTTTTTAATTTTTTATTTTTTTTGAGACAGAGCCTCAAGCTGTCACCCTGGATAGAGTG
>CAUYON010200552.1:0-30719 GCA_963573935.1 Arctocebus calabarensis | reverse complement strand
AAAAAAAAAAAAAAAAAAAAAAAAAAAAAACACCTATAGTTCACTTTCATTGATATTTCTGGTTAAATAATTTACTGTAATCTCTCTTGGACACAGACTCAAGAAGAGGTAAGAAGTAAAATTTATATTCTTTTTCTTTTTTTTTTTGAGACAGAGTCTCACTTTGTGGCCCTCAGTAGAGTGCTGTGACATCACAGCTCACAGCAACCTACAGCTCTTGGGCTTAGGTGAGTCTCTTGCCCCAACCACCCAAGTAGCCAGGACTACAGGCACCTGTCACAACGCTATAAAATGTATATTCTTGATATAATTAATATGTAACATAGGTATTGCACTGCACAGCTTACAAAGTTACAGGTCTATGGAATCAGCATAGTGTCAGACCTTAAGAAAAAAAATTCAAGCCAGGGCAAATCAATATTATCATTGTTACTAATTAATTTCCTCTGATCACTGAAACTCACTAGCTTTCACCACTTCTGTGACAACAGCTGACAAGAAAAATAAAATTTCTTGGTTAATTTTGCTCAAGCAAACTCAAACCATTTCTCTTCTTCTTTGAATTTCCTCAATATATTTCCACTAACAACCTCAAATAAATTAGTGTGTGTATAAAACTGGTAATTCCCAAGATCCACTACTGAAAATAGTTTATAAAGCAAAAGTTGTAAGACTAAGGAACATATATTATTTCTTGTGTAGATCAGATGCACACTCAGACTACCAAAGACCAAATTACCAAGCTGAACCTAAGTAGATACCTTTGCTAATGACACAGAAGTGGCCTTCAAACCCACCGTCCCATTTTTACAATTTTCTACTTCTAATGCACTTAACAGGAGATCCCTAACCCTAACCAAAATTGTTAGGTATCTCCTGCAGGTGAACTGCAGAAATATGTAAATAATTTAAGAGGAATAAATTGCCTCAGATCCTGATTCCAAATTCTGGTCAACTCAGGTTGTCCTACCAACTATTGAGTCTGCCTATTCTTGGACGATGACTTTTGCCTCACTGTCATCCTTCTATACATTCCTCTTCTCTCTGTAACTTCTCTAATTATCAACCTATATACTCTCTTCCCTCTTTCTCCATCTCAGCTCTCAACACACTTTTGTTCCTAATAATTGCACTATTACAACAACAACAAATACCCCACAATGCCCAAAGAGTAGACACTTTTTTTATGTGACAAGGCTGATAAAAATACTGCTCATAGGTTTGAATGTGAAAAATAAAAAGAAATTCACCAGATAGCTGTTAAGCAATTTTAAATTTAAGTATGCATTTGTATTGTATTAACTACTACTGCTATGTTTAGCACTCTCTAGTTCACAAAACTGCATGATCAGAACTATTATTTTAATCAAGCAGATAAACTTTTAAAACTGAGAAATTTCTATACATGGTTTCAGGTTAAAGGTACAATACATAAATATAAAAGTAAATACAAAAGATAAACATCCCACAAAAAAATGAAATTCAAGTAATAAAATCTTTTTAAATCTTATTTTACATTCACATTCTTTTTCTGCAAAGCTCCCAGGCATTCTAAATCATCTCTACTACAAAAATAATAATGATGTTACTTGAGATGTATTTGCAGAACTATAAAACCAAAAGAAATCCATATGAACAAAAAAAAATGCTATTTATCTAATGTATGCATACATTAGTCCTGACAAGTCATATATTACTAAATAAAAATTTAATAGAAAAAAAATTTTACTGATTATCAATGTTGCAGCAGTACATCGTAAAACAACACTACACTACTTCCTTTTATAAAAAAAAAAATAAAACATGAACAGCATTTGAAATACTACACATCACAGAGTAATTACTTAAGAGGTAGATTTAAGACTGAGGAAGAAAAGCGGGTGGCAGTAACAAGGTATACCTCTCTTGTATTAAGTGTACAAACAAACTATCCTTTTGTAGTTTAAAAAAAAAAAGATACCTAGTTACCTGATTATGTTTTGTAATTAACTTCCTACCCACAAGGGCGGCGCCTGTGGCTCAAAGGAGTAGGGCGCAGGCAGCATATATATGCCAGAGGAGGCGGGTTCAAACACAGCACCGGCCAAAAACGATAAAACAAAACAAAAAACTTCCTACCCCAAAAACTAAATAAAATCCAAATACTGCTCAAGAATATGAAAAAACAAAGGCATACTGTACATTCATTTTTGAGAAGACATTAGGGAAGTGGAGAGACAATCTTAAACTGATTTAAGAAAAATTTGAGCTCAAAGTTGGATAACAAAGTTTATGAAAAGTTTGCATTTTTTAATGCAATTCTTTAATGTCTGTCCACCCTATTAGACCGTAAGCTCCACGTGTGCAGGGCTAGTGTCCGTTTTATCTGTGTTGTTGCTAGCGCCCAACACTGTAGGTCTCTTTTACTAGTTATCCAGTAAATATTTCTTAAATGCATGCATGAAAAAATACAAGAACGTTTGAAAAACTACACAACTTACTGTTAGAAAAGGGCAGACAAGTTTGGTTTTAATTAAAAATTTGTTCTAAACAATCCACTATCACCTTAAATATACAACCTAAAATAACCATCCCTGAACATCAAAGATGTTAACGCCATCAGTAACAGTAGTAATCAAAACCTTACCCGTAACTGAGTTATTTAGTAGGCACGTGCGAAAAGATGAAAGGAATCATTTTATTTGGCCTTACATACTGTGAGACATACGGGACCCTCCGAACACCACCAGAGTTACCGTACATATAAAGTCAGAGTGAGGAGGAAGTCACCAATGCCCGAGGAAACGGTACCGAGGGAGAAGAGCCGGGAGGCATCTATTTTAGACATCTGGAGAAAGGTACCGCAACAGAGAACGCGACACAGAGTTAACAAGTGTGGAAGACTTCGGAAAATGGCAACAGGGGAAAAACCGGGAAGCACGTTTGGAAGAAAGAACGGCATCCAATGGAATCATCACGTCTGCGCGAGCACGGCTCCGGACATCCAGAGTGGGACGGGGGTGGGCACAAGTGGCCGGGCGCCCGCAGGGGGATGGGGAAGAGGACACTGTTGCCTCAATGGGTTTACTGCGTTCCCTCCAAGATTAGGGGAAGCTGATACAGCACGTCTCCCGTCACCAAGAGGCACTCGCCCCGGGCCTCTCCCTAACGACTTGCCTTGTACAAAGAGTTGTGGGTTCCAGGCCCCCGGAACCCAAGGCTCCGCCATCCAGGACAACTGCTCTGCCCTCAAGGTCCCGCGAGAATCGAGAGATCTCGCGATACAAATGCACTAGCGTCTCGCGAGCTTCCTCTGGACCCAACATGGCGGTACAGAAAAGTCAGTGTTTGCGAACTTAAAAAGTGTTGCAATAGCCAACTAGAGAACGTCTGAAACCCAAAAGGAGTAGGAAATCTTCCGGCTTCTATATCTCCTCCTAGTCTCCTCGTACAGAAGAACAGCAAGAAATCCTACAACCTCCGTTGACCAGTTATACCACACACAGCGACCCCTCCGGCTCGGCCGGCCTCCCGGTCACGTGGAAGCATGTCCTGCGTACTCGTCACGTGGGCCGGCTACTGAGCGCGCGCGCGCCCGTCGCCCTCCCGTCGCCCTCCCCGCCCCCCTATCGCCCGCGCACACGTGCGCGCGCACCCCCGCCCCACGTGGGGGCTTCGTAGCCGCCGCCGTCGTGTCGCCAGCCCACCCCCTCCCGGTACTCTACTCCAAACGCGGGTCCCAGAGTCGATTGTTCCCCCACCACGCGTCCCCTCCTTCATCCTCCCTCCCCCACGTCTGGGCCCCACCACGTGCCCCGGGCGCTCGCTCACCTTTCGCGCGGGACTGAGCACCGAGCGCCACTTGGGGAGATGCCGCGGCCGTGGTCGCTCTCCGCCCCCGCCACGGCACTGGGTCGGGTGGTCGCCGCCGCAGGAAGCTCAACAGCGGCGCCGCGGCGCTTCCAGGTGGGTCCCCGCCTCCCGCTCCTGCCACTTCCCGCAGCACCAGCGGCTCCTTCCGGTCCCCTCCTTTCTCCGCGTCGTCGGGACGGGCGGGCGGCGGCGGCGGCTGCAGGCGCGCTCACTACACCGCCTGCTGGTAACCGCGGCCCGTGCAGCGCCCCAGGGCCGGGGGCCGCCGAGGCCCACCCCCGCGGCCCGCCCCCGCCGCCGGGCGAAGGCTGGCCTCCCGGGGGCGGGGTGCTGTCCATCCCCAGCGGCGGTCTGCCCCGGCCCTACCAGCGCTGGAAAGGCGTGCCCGGGGCTCCGCCGCTGCAGATCCTCTCCATCCTCGTTTTTGTGACCTCTCGAGAAACTTGTAAACCCTATGTCCCTTAGCAGTGTGGTCTCAGGCCAGAAGAATATCCGTATATGTGTATTTTTTATATATGACTCTGCCTACCTCGTCTCCACCCGCTCAGCCCTCCCTCCCGTCTGCTGTGCGCCTGTTACTACAGCACGCAAGCTCCAACCACTTCAGGCCTTTGGGCTGCTGTTCACTTTGGCTGGAACACTTCCTCCAGATTTCTTTTAACTCGTCCATGTTCCTTGTATACTGCAGTTCCTTTCTAAGAAGTCAACATCTGAGGGCTGCCCAGACCACTTCAACCAAAAGAGCGCACCTGTACACTGCTTTTACTTTCTTTGCCTGCTTTCATTTCTTCCTAATAGTTCCAGACCTCATTTGGCCGCATCCTTGCCACCAAGAATGTAAAATCTTTTTTTTCAGAGACAAAAGTCTCACTTTGTCGCCCTCAGTAGAGTGCCGTGCTGTCACAGCTCACAGCAACCTCCAACTCCTGGGCTTAGGCGATTCTCTTGCCTCAGCCTCCCGAGTAACTGGGACTACAGGCGCACGCCACAGCGCCTGGCTGTTTTTTGTTTGCAGTTTGGCCGGGGTCAGGTTCGAACTTGCCACCCTCGCTATGTGGGGCCCGCACCCTACTCATTGAGCCACAGGCAACAACCAAAATGTAAATCTTCCACCTCCACCACCACTCCCACCCCCACCCGCGCAGTTTCGGGGCCAGGCCGGGCTTGAACCTGCCAAACCCGGTTTATGGGGCCTGCGCCCTCCTCACTGAGCCACAGGCACCGCCCAGAATGTAAATCTTACCCCCGCCCCGCAGTTTCAGCCAGGCTGGGCTTGAACCCACCACCCCCCGGTGTATAGGGCCGGCGCCCTACTCCTTGAGCCACAGGCAAAAGCAGGGACGTAGTAACTTTTGCTTTTGTCGCAAAACAGGGCTCGCTAAATACTCAGTCAAGAACATAGCTACCACCTATATAAAGTGTGCAAGTAAATACATCTCAACACGTTAATGAAAGTAACCACTTCCATGGGTTGATAGTACTCTAGAGAATTTTACCATTTATGAGCTCTGGGAAAACTGCTAACCCTCCTTCTCTAATTAAAAGATTAGGTTCCAAAAATACCAAATTCGGGGGTAGAAGCCATCATCAACTGGGGCTCTTCCTTGACAGTTGTCAAGTACTGCTACATTGCTTTTTCGTTTGTCTTTGGCCCTTTTTTTTTTCCAGACAAGTGGGTATGTGTGCCATCTTTTATGTTGCTTATAAAAGTTACTAAGTAGTTCAAATGGCTTTTTGTATTTAAGTTTCCAGCTTAACTCAGAATAAAATCTGCTTCAAGACAAAAGGTGACATTTTTATACTAACCAGCACATTTGGGCCCAGCCCCTATACTAAGATTAGACACACAAAAACACAAGGATTCCTTACGTGGCCTATATACTTTAGAGCCAAATTCTATTTATAACAACTATAACAATCATGGCTTTTTTTTTTTCTTTGAGACACAGTCTAACTCTGTCCCCCCTGAGAGAATGAAGTGGGTGGATAGCTTGAGCTCAGAAGTTAAGAGACCAGCCTGAGCAAAAGCAAGACCCTGTCTCTATTTAAAAAAAATAGAAAAACTAGTCAGATATCATGGTGGGAGGCTGTAGCCCCAGCTATTCAGGAAATTGAAGCAAGAAGATCATTTGAGTCCAAGAGTTTGAAGTTGCTGTGAGCTATGATGACACCATAGCACTCACTCTACCAAGGGTGACAGAGATTCTGTCTCAAAAGAATAAATAGGCTCAGCAGCTAGAGCGCCAGCCACATACACCAGAGCTGATGGGTTCAAACACAGCCGGGGCCTGCAAAACAACAATGACAACTACATCAAAAAATAGCCGGGGACAGTGCCTGTGGCTCAGTGAGTAGGGCGGCAGCCCCATATGCCAGAGGTGGCGGATTCAAACCCAGCCCCGGCCAAAAAAAAAAAAAAATAGCTGGGCAGATCGGTGCCTGTGGCTCAAGGAGTAGTGCCCTGGCCCTATATATCAGAGGTGGTGGGTTCAAACCCAGCCCTGGCCAAAAACTGCAAAAAAAAAAAAAAAAATAGCTGGGCATTGTGGTGGGTGCCTCTAGTCCCAGCTACTTGGGAGGCTGAGACAAGAGAATCACTTAAGGCCAAGAGGTTGAGGTTGCTGTGAGCTGCAAGGCCACAGCACTCTACCCAGGATGACATAGTAAGACTCTGTCTAAAATAAATAAATAAATCTGCACACCAATCATGTAAGAGTCTGCTCCCTGGGACACCCAAACTGTAATAGTATTCATATTTTTCTGTGGATAAAATGGATTGACTTGCTCATTTGAACCACAGAGCCTTTATATAGATACTTTATTTAAAGACAGAGTCTTGACTCAGCGCCTATGGCTCAAGTGACTAAGGCGCCAGCCACATACACCTGAACTGGTGAGTTCGAATCCATCCCAGGCCTGCCAAACAACAATGATGGCTGAACCCACAAAATAGCCGAGTGTTATGGCATGCACCTGTAGTCCCAGCTACTTGGGAGGCAGAGGCAGGAGAATCACTTGAGCCCAGGAGTTGAAGATTGCTGTGCAAGGCACTCTACCCAGGGTGACAGCTTTAGGCTGTCTCAAAACAAAAAAGAGAGACAGTCTTACTCTGTAAGACAGCAGTGGCATCATCATACCTCACTGATACCTCAAATTCCTAGGCTCAAATGATCTTGCCCCCTTAGCCTCCCAAGTAGCTGAGACTACACTCCCACCTCACCATGGCTCACTGGATTTTCTACTTTTAGTAGACACAGGTCTCATTCTTGTTCAGACTGGTCTGGAACTGAGATCACGTGATCTTCCTGCCTCAGCCTTCCACATTGTTAGAATTACAAGCATGAGCCACCATGCTCAGCCTAAATAAAGTATTGTAGTAGCAGAGGAGTGCTTGGGAAAGGCATTTTATAATGGTTAGCATTTGAGTCACAAGATGACTTTGCTAAGCAGAGAGGTTATTGCATGAATAACTATGGGAATAGGAGAGAACTGCAAGTAACCCCCAGTGGCTTGACAGCAGGGTCTTTGGACTAATCCCTAAGGGATAGGGAGAAATGACTGGTTCATTGATAGCCTCCTATTGAAGAGGATAGCCAAGAAAAGAAAGCTCCAGGCTTGGAAGTAGATCTTAGCTAAGTGGAAAAGGATAGAAGCACTTGAGATTTTCAATTATCCAAAAATAGGAAAGAAGAGTTTCATTGCTCCTGGAAAAAGGAGCAATGAAACTGGCAAATTTCAGTTTTAGTGCTGGCAAATGCCACTCCCTAATTATCATATATATTCCTATATAGCCTTTATTTTCATCTAGAAATACAGATTGTTGATGGAAGATTTCAAGATCAACTAATTCAGCAGTTTGTGCGGTATCCTCTGAAGCACTGGCATTCCTTTTATATTAGTCTTTTTTTTTTTTTTTTTGCAGTTTTTGGCCTGGGGCTAGGTTTGAACCCGCCACCTCCAGCATATTGTGCCGGCACCCTACTCCTTTGAGCCACAGGCGCCGCCCCTTTTATATTAGTCTTATCCCAGGATCCAATATTTTAACCAAATAAAAGAGGACCTGGCAGTGGGTATCCAGCACACATTTCCCTCAGTCCTTCACATGGCATTTAAAGCACTGACTCAGAACATGTTTTGAAAATCACTGATGTAGTTTGTTCATTCATTCTTTCAACAGATATGCCAAGTGTTATACAAGATGGTGGAGGACAAGCAAACAGACCAGGAGGCGCCTGTGGCTCTGTCAGTAAGGCGCTGGCCCCATATACCAAGGGTGGCAGGTTCAAACCCAGCCTTGGCCGAACTGCAACAAAAAAATAGCCACACCTTGTGGCCAGCGTCTGGAGTCCCAGCTACTAGGGAGGCTGAGGCAAGAATCGCCTAAGCCCAGGAGTTGGAGGTTGCTGTGAGCTGTGTGACGATATGGCACTCTACCGAGGGCGATAAAGTGAGACTCTGTCTCTACGAAAAAAAGCAAACATAGACCCTACTGATTGACAGCCTAGTCCAGGGAGAGAGGCTGACATCCTAGAAAATAGTCACATAATTACTGTACATAAATTCAAAACTGGTAGGTGCCGGGTGGCGCCTGTGGCTCAGTGAGCAGGGCGCCAGCCCCATATGCCGGAGGTGGTGGGTTCAAACCCAGCCCGGGCCAAAAGCTGCAAAAAAAAAAAACTGGTAGGTGCCATGCAAGAAAAGTACAGGTCACTATGAGAATATGTCCATGTGGCCAAGAGCACATGTTATAAAGTAGTTCAGAGGAAGTGACATCTAGGCTGAGTGAGACCTAAAGTGTCAATGCAGTTGGCAAGTTAGGCAAAGGCAAGAAAAAAATTCCGGTGAAGGAGAACAGTTGATGCAAAGCCCCTACACGGGATGGAACTTCCTATTATTTACTTACTACTGCTACTAATACTTATGATCACCTAAAAGAAACCAGGCAGTATTTTTTTCCTGTGGATATATAATAACTGATATGACATCATGTATCCTAATTTCTTTCATTAGATCCTAAGCTATTTTTCTATGTCAGTAAATATTCTTCAAAAACCCCAGGAGATGGCTCGGTGCCTGTGGCTAAATGGGCTAAGACGCCAGCCACATACACCTGAGCTGGCAGGTTCGAATCCAGCCCGGGCCCGCCAAACAACAATGACAGCTGCAACCAAAAAATGGCCGGGCGTCGTGGCGGGCGCCTGTAGTCCTAGCTACTTGGGAGGTGGAGGCAGGAGACGCCTGAGCCCAGGAATTGGAGGTTGCTGTGAGCTGTAATGCCACAGCACTCTATCCAGGGTGACAGCTTAAGGTTCTGTCTCAAAAAAAAAAAAAAAACCCAGGAGATGGTTATATAATTTATTTAACCATATTTGGGGACCCTTTTATACTACTAAAATTTGTATGATAAGTGTCCTTACATCCAAATACAGTATGTGTCCAGATATTTTGGAGGCTGAATCTCTACAATTTGAGTAATTGGATTTGTGGGTAAAGGGAAGTCTAGGATTCCTAGCTTTGGTGACTGGTAAGATAAAGGTGTCATTGATCACCACAGGAAATACTAAAGTAGGAGCAAGTTTAGGGAGGAGATGATGTGTTCCATTGAGGTATCCTGAGTTTGAGGTTAGGGCTAGTGAAGCCGTCCAGGAACCACTGAATATGTGTATGTCTAGGTTGTTGGCTCCAGGTATGAGCTGGGTGTACAGATTTGTGAGTTTTCACCTTACGTGAACCTTTGGTTTAGATTTTGGTACCTAAGGAGAGCACAGAGTGAGAACTGAAAATCAAGAACAAAACCCTGAGAAACACTGACATTGTTTCTTCCATGGAGGCATGGAAGGAAAGTGAAAACCAGAGGATATGAGGGACCAGAACAGTACAAGAAAAATCGGATACAGTAGTACCTAAAAACAAAAGAGGAGAATTTCAACATGAATTTATTAGACAAGTTCACCAGGAACCCATTTTGTCTCCTTTATGTCAAACACTAGGAGGTGAAAACAAACCTTTTCGTATTTAATGAGTAGTGCAGAAGAAATTGTACCTCACCAAAAGGGCATATATATATATAGAGAGAGAGAGAGAGAGAGAGAGATTTTTTTTTGAGACAGTCTCACTATGTCACTGTGGGTAGAGTTCCAAGGCATCACAGCTCACAGCAACTCAAACTCTAGGGCAGGCGTCCTCAAGCTTTTTAAATTGACAGTGGCCAATTCACTGTCCCTCAGACTGTTGGCAGGCCGGACTATAGTTTAAAAAAAAAAAAACTATGAACAAATTCCTATGCACACTGCACATATCTTATTTTGAAGTTAAAAAACAGGAACAAATACAATTCACACAAACGCATGTGGCCCACGGGCCGTAGTTTGAGGACCCCTGCTTTAGGGCTTAAGCAATTATCTTGCCTCAGCCTCCCAAGTAGCTGGGATTACAGGTGCCCACCACAACTCACAGTTATATTTTTGGTTGTAGTTGTTATTGTTGTTTGGGAGGCCCAGGTTGGATTTGAACCTGCCAGCTCCTGTCTATGTGGCTGGTGCCCTAGCTGCTGAGCTACAGGCAGCGAGCCCACATCTCTATTTTTTTTAAATACAGAATATTTCATGAATTTGTGTGTCATCCTTGTGCAGAGACCATGCTAATTTCTGTATTGTTCCAATTTTGTTAACAGTATGTACACTGCTGAAATAAGCACGAAGTTACACATTTTGAAAGGGAGAAAGACTAGTCATTGAATGCCAATTATGTTAATTATTTTATATACAGCGATATATACAACTGTCATAATCCTATGATCAAGTGTGGCAAAGATTTGCTGTTCACACCCCTCTTCAAGAAATCACTTGCTGGGGCAGCACCTGTGACCCATCAAGTAGGGCGCCAGCCCCATATACCGAAGGTGGCGGGTTCAAACCCTGCCTTGCCGAACTGCAAAACAGAAAAACAGCCGGGCATTGTGGTGGGCGCCTGTAGTCCCAGCTACTCGGGAGGCTGAGGCAAGAGAATTGCCTAAGCCTAGGAGCTGGAGGTTGCTGTGAGCTATGTGATGCCACAGCACTCTACCCAGGGCGATAAAGTAATACTCTGTCTATTAAAAAAAAAAACTCATTTGCTGGACCAGGCGGTGGCTCACACCTGTAATCCTAGCACTCTGGGAGGCTGAAGCTGGAGGATTTGAGCTCAGGAGTTCCAACCAGTGTGAGCAAGAGAGAGACCCCACACACACATCTCTACTAAAATAGAGAAAAGGTCGAGCGTGGTGGCTCACGCCTGTAACCCAACCCATCTGGGAGGCCAAGACTGGTGGAATGCCTGAGCTCACAGGTTTGAGACCAACCTGAGCCAGAGCAAGACCTCATCTCTAAAAAGAAAAGAAAAATAATCAGGTTTTGTGGCGGGCGCTACTCTTCCCTAGCTACTTGGGAGACTAAGGGAAGAGAATCACTTAAGCCCGAGAGTTTGAGGTTGCTATGAGGTGTGACTCTACGGCGTTCTACCAAGGGTGACAAAGGAAAACTCTGTCTCCAAAAAATAAATAAAATGGCTAGGCATCACAGTGGATACCTGTAGTATAAGCTACTTGGGAGGCTGTGACAGGAAGATCACTGCAGCCTAGGAGTTTGAGAGTTTGAAGTTGCTGTAAGTTAAGCTAACACCATGACACTCTAGCCTGGGGTAACAATGAGACCAAAAAAAAAAGGTAGTCACTAGTCGGTGACAGAACAAGGCTTACTGACAGTATAAGGGCCTAACCATTTCTGCCCAATGCAAGACTCCTCGAATGGGCAGTCTTGGCTTCAGATATCCTATGGGGCTGAGTCACAGAGATTTTTGTCAGGTCTGCACCACCATGGCAACTCCTGCTCAATCCAGGTTCCTCTCATTACTTTTTTTTTTTTTTTTGTAGAGACAGAGTCTCATTTTGTCGCCCTCCGTAGAGTGCTGTGACGTCACAGCTCACGGCAACCTCCAGCTTTTAGGCTTAGGTGATTCTCTTGCTTCAGCCTCCCAAGCAGCTGGGACTACAGGTGCCCACCACAATGCCCGGCTATTTTTTTGTTGCAGTTTGGCCGGGGCTGGGCTTGAACCTGCCTCCCTCAGTAGATGGGGTCAGCACCCCACTCGCTGAGCCACAGGCACCGCCCTCCTCTCATTTTCTTTGACCTGTTACTCCCCAACAGATCATATGCACTCTTAATATCATCTCAGTGTCTGCTTCCTACAAAACCCCAACCTGAAAAATTCTCATTCAACAAATGTAGAAAACTAGAGATCACAGAACTTTAAACGCTATTACAAACCACAGCTCGAAGGTGATAAAGCTACTAGGATTTGAACCTCGGCATATTGACTCCAGGGCCCAAAATTTAATCACCTTCACAGTATAAATCCACACACTCTCGGCTACGTGAGGTGGCTCACAGCTGTAATCCTAGCCTTTGAGAGGATGAGATAGGAGCATCACTCCAGGTCAGTTGAGCAACTTGATGAGACCCTGTCTCTATAAAAAAAAGAAAAAGAAGCTGGGAGTCATTGTGGATGCCCATGGTCCCAACAACTGGGAGGTGAATCAGGAGGATCACTGAAACCCAGGAGTTTGAGGTTGCAATGAGCTACAGTCCTGCCACTGCATTCAACCCTAGGGCAACAGAGCTAGAGCCTGTCTCAAAACAAATCAACAAAAAACTCCTAATACACACAGATTCTCATTAGCCTTTGACTGCAATTTTCCTGTTTCTCAGCTTAAGTATTTGTAAGAAAATCATCCTTAACAGAAATTATTCTTTTTATCTGACGTTTGTCAACATGTAGGCCAACCTTTAAGTCTATGGTACTACTACCTATTTATGTATTTTGACAATTATAATGTTAAAAAAAATTGTATAAGCTCTTAGGGAACACTGTTCTTTACCATATTATACATTCCAATAACATATGTTACTACTAATGAATGTGAGATATCACCATCAGTTTCAGAGGAATTCATAGGGAAACAACACATTACTGGTATAAGGATTTTAGTTGGAGTCACTTCTTTGCTGTTGTAACTTTGGGGAAGCCACTCAGCCTATGTCAGAGTTGTTGGGAGGATTAGATGTAAGGAACAACTTCAGTAGACTGACTGAAACACTGTTATGTAGTCAATAAATGGCAAGCACTATTAAAAACAAACCTTTTTGATTACTAAATGCAATGCATTAGACTAAATTCTGGCGATTCATAATAGATCAGTAACATCAATCCTCGAGGAAGACTATAGTATAAAATTATAAGGAACAATGGCGGCACCTATGGCTCAAAGGAGTAGAGCGCCGGTCCCATATGCCGGAGGTGGCAGGTTCAAACCCAGCCCCAGCCAGAAACTGTAAAAAAACAAAAACAAAGGAACAAGAAAACTAAAAACTATACTTAAAAAATTGATCACAAATGGCTAATTCATCACTTCATTAAATATCAACATTTCACTATACTAAGCGACTTACTTGCATACTTCTGATTAAGAAATAACAAGAGGGAACTAACAAACATTATATCCCTAAATGTGTATAGAACAAATTCAATATTCAAGTTATATACTTTAAAATCACTTTTATTAATTTTAACAACATTGCTTTAGCTGGTAGCAGCTGCCCCAAACCAAAACAAAGCTATCATGAATGCTACTCAACATCCGCCATGTAATCCAGTATGTTTTTGTATTTGGAATATAGTTAAATTTTTGACATTACATAATCAAGCAAATAGCAGTGCATACTACATTATTCAAAAAGACTTTATGTATTTCATTAAAAAATCAATTTGCAAGTGGGTTCAGCTTTATCAACAATCTCACTGACACATTCCACACTTCATGCTTTCAAAAAGTGCCTTGAAACTAAATCTAAGTTTTCTAGTTACTGACATTAATGAACACTAGCCAGGGTTACAGGAATAGAAGTTTAACATTTTACAATATAAGCGGCAATAAGTTAGTGATACCTGCTGACAAATTCCACTCAAATTAAATACATCCTTGATACATTCAAAAAAAGATATTTTGTGTATTTTAATATGCTAGTTATATGCTGCAGTGCAAAAGAAGTTAACACCCTACCTTTCCTGAGCTGTAGGAAATTAACAACAATATTCCAACTACTTATTCTCAATTTTAAAAAAGGCTCTTCATTATGTGAAGCCATGTCAAAAACATAGAATTAAATTAAACTTTGAAGAACTGAAAAGATTAATCAGAGTTATGATATTTTAGAGTGACAGAAAAGGTTTCAAAGCAAAAGTATTTACACCACCACAACAGACACCATGGATCTGCATGTAGGACAAAGATAAACGAATGACATTGGTCACAACTATCCTTCTCTATCAAAAGTATTACACTGAAAGACTTTACGGTAAGTATTTAGGATGAAATACACCAACATGTAGTATGTTATACATTTTAATATATACTCCAATAATGCCCACTAAAAAGAAATAAATTGGATAAAAGATGAAAAACCAAGAAAATAAACATGCTTCAGGAATGTTTTTGCATGTGTATATATCAGAGGAAGTGAAAATGATTTCTCATTAGAACTCTCAGTATCCTCAAAATTATAAAGACCGAGTTTCTACTTCAATTTTTTCTTCTGCTTGTAGTTTATCTGGATCAATGTGAACAACTGGAGGTCGCAGGATAACTTCAGGCCCCCCACCATATATAGACTGCAGAAAATTCCACGTTTCTTCAGAAATCTGACCAGAATCTGCTCCTAAAATTATATAAAGAGAAGAATATTTGCAAATCTACATATTTTATATTGCAAAACCTTGCATAGTGTACCCCCAAACGCAGCATGAATCCTCGAGGGACAACTGAGAACTTTTAGAACATGAATCTGCAGACTACCAACCTATATTGTTATAAACTGCAACATACGGTCTGTTGTAAAAAGTTAGAAATGCTTTTTTCCTAGCTCCTACCAAACCGCCATTGCTATACACCTGTTAAAACCTTTCCTCGGGGTGGCATCTGTGGCTCAGTGGGTAGGGCACCGGCCCCATATACCAAGGGTGGCGGGTTCAAACCCAGCCCCAGCTAAACGGCAACAAAAAAATAGCCAGGCGGGCATTGTGGTGGGCGCCTGTAGTCCCAGCTACTTGAGAGCCTGAGGGAAAAGAATCGCCTAAGCTCAGGAACTGGAGCTTGCTGTGAGCTGTGTGTCGCCACTGCACTCTACCAAGGGCGATAAAGGGAGACTGTCTCTAAAAAAAAAAACCTTTCCTCAGATAAAAATTAACATTGGCTGCTTTCCTCTATTTATCCTTGTGGACTTATGAATTATACACATTTTTGAGCTGGGTAAAAAAGTAACATAGATGGCTGCTGATGACACCATCCTAATAGTGACAAATCACTATAACAAAGACTTAACTATGAGTCAAACTTACCTTGCCTGAGCATCACATTACCACATTTAGTGACTGCAATTTTAGTATTGTCAATAGGTCCTGGAGGATCTAAGTCAAAAGGAAAAATATATATATTAAAATGCACACTTTTCAAAGAAACATATCAAAGAACTGCACAATTCTGTGCTTGAAATAATTAAGAACTGTACCTGTATCATTAGATTAGTTATTTTTTAACCAAATTATCACAGTCAATCTTACTATCTTCTCCTGAACTTTTTCCCCTATAAGTCTTAGTTTTCTCAAAATAGAAACAGGAAAGAAGATGAGAAAGGCTCTCTTACAACCACTGAAAATCTAACAGAAATGATTTCTTAACTACCCATTTGGGAATTACAAGTCAAAACATGCCACTAATGTTAAAAAGTAACAATTACGTTATAGTTAAAAAGAAATTATATAATTTTTGATTTGTTTCAGATTATCATACTTAAATTACACAAGCAATAAAAGCAGTAAAAAAGAAAATGTCAAACTATATTCTTTTTTAATTTAAGGAAAAAAATTTATATTTTTCCTGAATACAAAATTACAGTGCATGTTCATTATCAAAAGCTATAAAACAGCTGGTGGAGTAGTGCATACTTATAGTTCTAGTGACTCAGGAGAGGGAGGCAGGAGAGTCGCTAAAGCCCAAGAGTTCAAGGATAGGCTAGGTAACAACAAGAACCCATCTATTAGGCTTGGTGCCTGTAGCTCAGCGGCTGGGCACCAACCTTACTGGAGCTGGCATGTTCAAATCCACCCCGTGCCTGCCGAACAACAAGGACAACTACAACCAAAAAATAGCCGGGTGTTGTGGTGGGTGCCTATGTCCCAGCTACTTGGGAGGATGAGGCAAGAGAATCACGTAAGCCCAAGAGTTGGAGGTTGCTGTGAGCTGTGATGCAACAGCCCTCTACCCAGGGCAACATAGTGAGACATTAGACTCTATCTCAAAAAAAAAAGAACCTATCTATTGAAAAGCAAAATGCTGCAAAAAAGGAACAAAGAAGAAAAACTACTGTAATCCCACTACAGAAGGACAGGAAAACTGTTTGGTTTTTGTTTATTTATTTTTTTGAGACATAGTCTTATTATGTCGCCCGCAGTAGAGTGCCATGGCGTCACAGCTTGCAGCAACCTCAAACTCTTGGGCTTAAGTGATTCTCATGCCTCAGCCTCCCCAATAGCTGGGACTACAAGAGCCCGCCACAACGCAAAGCTATTTTTTTTTTTTTTTGGTTGTAGTTGTCATTGTTTGGCAGGCCTGAGCTGGATTTGAACCCACCAGCTCCAGTGTATGTGGCTGACCCCCTAGCCACTGAGCTACAGATACCTAGTCAGGAAAACTGTTTTACTATTGGTGTAATGTTTTTGTTTTTGCATAATATAATGTTTGCTTTTAAAAAAATACAAAAGAGCCAGGCGTGGTGACTCATGCCAGTAATCCTAGCACTCTGAGAGGCCGAAGCAGGTGTATTGCCTGAGCTCAGGAGTTGGAGACCCCCCTGAGCAAGAGCGAGACCCCAGTCACTAAAAAATTAGCCAGACATCGTGCTGAGCACCTATAATCCCAGCAACCCAGCTACTGGGAAGGCTGAAGCAAGAGGATGGCTTGAGCCTGAGAGTGTGGTTGCTGTGAGTTATGATGCCATGACACTCTACCGAGGGTGACAAAGTAAAACTCTATCTCAAAAAACAAAGAAAAAAATTAAAACTACAAAAGATTCAAACTATATATACTGCATTCTTATTTTTCTTTCTTTTTTTTTTTTTTTGCAGTTTTTGGCCAGGGCTGGGTTTAAACCCGCCACCTCTGGCAAATGGGGCCGGCGCCCTATTCCTTTGAGCCACAGGTGCCGCCCTGTATTTTTATTTTTCATATTACTAAATACTGTAATACAAAATTATTTTAAAAGTCCATATAGTAGGCCATCGTATTACTGACATTTTCTTTTTTTTTTTTTTTTTGAGACACAGCCTCAAGCTGTCACCCTGGATAGAGTGCCAGACATTTAAATTACTAACATTTAAACAAAGACTTAAGCAACCCCCTATTGCTGTCTGGATTTTTTAAATTTTTTCAATATTAAGATCACAGACTAATTTTGTTCAGTTCTTTGATTCCTGCTATAAATATAATTCATAAAATAGGATTAAGATTTTTTTCAACAACTAGAATATGCACTATATTTTAAAATTTTTTTAGAACAATCAGAATATAAACTACAAGGATAGGGATCTTATACCCTACTATTCAATAGTCAAATCCCGAGGAATGCAGATATTCAAAAACTATTTGTCAAATGAAAAAACATTTAATTTTCAGTTAATCACTTACCTCCATCTTTGCCCTTCACAAAACTTTCCCATTCTCTAAACCACTGCATACTGATGCAATAAAAAGTAGCTGGAGAGTCCTCCTCTTGGAATGCTCTATTGAGCTACAGGAAGGAAAAAAGTCAGTCACCTAATATCTGAAACTGTCTGAAACAAAATAATACAATACTTCAGCATCTGCTAAGGGCAATTTCTCATACACATAAAATGTCACATCACAGGAAGATGTACAATGATGCTAAGTTATCTTAGTACTAGAATACGTGATATCATCTATTGATAAACAATTATAGGTTATGCCTCAATATTTAACAAGTATACATCAAAGAGGCATAAAGATTGAGTTAAGTGAAAGTCTTCAAAACAATAAATACTCTGCATATTCATTTAAAATCTAAGGTATAAGCTTTATTTAAACATTTTGTATCCAGCTTGCACCTGTGGCTCAAGCGGCTAAGGCGCCAGCCACATACACCTAAGCTGGCGGGTTTGAATCCAGCTGGGGCCTGCCAAACAATCGCTTGAGCCCAGGAGTTGGAGGTTGCTGTGAGCTGTGATGCCACGGCACTCTACCCAGGGCGACAGCTTGAGGCTCGGTCTCAAAAAAAATAAAAATATTTTTTTATTTTATTTTTTATTTTTTTTTTCTTTTTTGACACCGAGCCTCAAGCTGTCACCCTGGGTAGAGTGCTGTGGCATCACAGCTCACAGCAACCTCCAACTCCTGGGCTCAAGCGAGTCTCCTGCCTCTGCCTCCCAAGTAGCTGGAACTACAGGAGCCCGCCACAATGCCCGGCCATTTTTTTGTTGCAGCCGTCATTGTTGTTTGGCAGGCCCGGGCTGGATTCGAACCCGCCAGTTGGCACCTTAGCCCACTGAGCCACAGGCGCTAAGCTAAATAAAAGTATTTTATATCCACTGTCTAGTATCACAAAGGATACTGTCAACAATTTACTATTACCAATACAATGTTGCAATTAATAATCTTTTGTGTGTGTGTGTGTGTTTTTTTGTAGAGATAGAGTCTCACTTTGTCAGTCACTGTGCAGTTACAACTCACAGCAACCTCCAGCTTCTGGGCTTAGGTGATTCTCTTACCTCAGCCTCCCGAGTAGCTGGGACTACAGGTACCCACCACAATGCCTTTTTTTTTTTAAGAGACATAGTCTCATTTTGTCGCCCTTGGTAGAGTGCCATGACTTCACAGCTCACAGCAACCTCCAGCTCCTGGGCTAAGGCGATTCTTTTGCCTCAGCCTCCCGAGTAACTGGGACTACAGGCACCTGCCACAACGCCCGGCTATTTTTTTGTTGCAGTTCAGCCTGGGCTGGGTTTGAACCTGCTACTCTCAGTATATGGGGTCGGTGCCCTACTCACTGAGCCACAGGTGCCACTCTGCAATTAATAATCTTTTTTTTTGTTGTTGTTGTAGAGACAGAGTTTCACTTTATCACCCTCAGTAGAGTGCCATGGCATCACACAGCTCACAGCAACCTCCAACTCCTGGGCTTAGGTGATTCTCTTGCCTCAGCCTCCCAAGTAGCTGGGACCACAAGTACCCACCACAACACCCAGCTATTGTTTTTTTGTTGCAGTTCGGCGGGGCTGGGTTTGAACCCACCACTCTCAGTATATGGGGCCAGCGCCTTACTGAGCCACAGGCACCACCCACAATTAATAATCTTATACATGTCATTTCACAAGCAATACAGACACACACACACACGGTGCAAAAAAACTGCATACACATTTTAAGAAAAGAAAAAATTGTATTAAAATTGTAATCTTCAATATATACCAGTAACAAAAGGTGAACACAAGTCATGTCAAGTACTTCTTGTAACTGTAGGCATCAAACGTGACTTGAGTATTACAAATATAATCATTTTTCTCTTTCTTAAAATGTGTATATATTTTTTTGTACTTTCTGTATAAAGTAAGTTCTCAAAAGTGATAGGACAGTCTCTGAACATGTTCCGTTTTCTCCTCCAGCCCTAAGGAATTAGTAAATAACTCGAACTATACACAACACTACCAAAAATGAAAATCCTCCGGGGAGTGACCTTGGAGTTAGAAGAGAGTCACTCCAAGGTCAATTCGTGTTAGCTAGATACCCAGGGCTACCATGGTTCTCAAACTTCAGGAGGTCTACATTTTCAATTTTCATTTTTAATAAATTTATTTTTTTGCTCCCATTAGCCAATGTGGGTTCTACCACTTGTACTTAAAGAAGACTGACAGGTACAGAGAGGGAGGTACAGGTAACAGAACTCGTGCAGTGTACTAGGAATTTACAATCTAATTGTAGCAGTGTTTTCAGACTCCTAAAAATATTCCAGGATAGGCAGCTTGATGCCATGACACAACCAAGTTCAAATTATGTCATTTCTCCTATCAAATATAACCCAAATCCTGTGGCCATCCCCACACAGACTTATACTATATATAGCCCAGAATTACCTTCATGATCTGGCCCCATGATCTGAATACATCATTTAATACTCTCTTCTTCCTTTTTCAACAGTGGCCACTGACCTCTTATTGTTCTGGCCTCTCAAGGCTTTTACACTCGCTATCCCTTCCCCTACCCCCCCCCCTTTTTTTTTTGGAGTCAGAGTCTCACTTTATCACTCTCAGTAGAGTACTGTAACGTCATAGCTCACAGCAATCTCCAACTCCTGGGCATAAACGATTCTCTTGCCACAGCCTCCCAAGTAGCTGGGAATATAGGCACCTACAACAAAGCTTGGCTATTTTTAGAGATGAGGTCTTGCTCTGGCTCAGGCTAGTCTTAAACCTGTGAACACAGGCAATCCGCCCACCTTGGCCTCCCAACTGCTGGGATTACAGGCATGAGCTACTTCACCTGGTCTGGCTATCCTTTCTTTTTACAGGTATCTGAATTACTATCTCCCTCACCAACTTCAAGTCTTTGTTTAAATGTCACCTTCTCAATGAGGCTTATCTTCATCTGTTTTAAAACTGCAAACTGGGCTCGGCACCTGTGGCTTAACAGGCGAAGGCGCCAGCCATGTACACCTGAGCTGGCGGGTTCGAATCCAGCCTGGGCCGCCAAACAACAATGACGGCTGCAACCAAAAAAAAAAAAAAAATGGCCGGGCATTGTGGCAGGCACCTGTAGCCCCAGCTACTTGGGAGGTGGAGGCAGGAAACTCGCTTGAGCCCAGGAATTGGAGGTTGCTGTGAGCTGTGATGCTAGAGCACTCTATCCAGGGTGACAGCTTGAGGCTCTGTCTCAAAAAAATAAATAAATAAAATAAAATAAAATAAAATAAAATTGCAAACTGTACTCTTCCTTTCACTACTGTCCTCCTGATCCCTCTTACATATTCTGTTCAATATTTTCCTTTTCCACAGAACTTATTACCTTTTAATATATTACATAACTTATTTATCAAATATAAACTCTGTTAGAGCAAAGACTTTACTGGAACCCAAGGTATTTGCTGCAACAGAATAAGGATAGGAAATGAAAAATGCTGTGGCTGTCGGCTCAGCACCTGTGGCTCAACAGGTTAAGCCGCCAGCCACATACACCTGAGCTGGCGGGTTCGAATCCAGACTGGGCCCACCAAACAACAATGACAGCTGCAACCAAAAAATGGCCGGGTGTTGTGGCAGACACCTGTGGTCCCAGCTACTTGGGAGGCGTAGGCAGAAGACTCGCTTGAGCCCAAGAATTGGAGGTTGCTGTGAGCTGTGATGCCACAGCACTCTGGATATCCAGGGTTACCGCTTGAGGCGCTGTCTCAAAAAAAAAAAAAAAAATGCTGTGGCTGTTTATGATGGTTAATAAAGAAATCAAGGCATGTCTGTCTGAAAGCATGGAATTAAAGTTAGGAGTTTGTGATACACAAATCGTCCCTAGAGAACAGAGATTTCTGAAAAAAGTAATGTCAGACCAACGGGCTAGATGCCGACTTAACAACATGCATTAAATCCACATTATAATCAGGTTTGGACATTTTCAAGATGTACTTAATCTTTGGTGTTACAAAGTTCCTTCTGTGTCTAAGTGGGTGCTTTTAAAAAGTTAGTTACACATAGTTGTACCATTAAGTTAAAGAGGTGTCTTCTCTAATTTGGAGAATTTCTCTAAAATGTTGCTCTAGAAGTATTCATAGTGCTTCCCCTCTATTCTTTTGTAATACACTATATATCAGAAAAATATTAGACCCTATAGCTATCCAACATATCAAAACCTTTCTTCCTTCTATCTGCTTTCCCTTTTGTGCCACATATTAAGAGAAATCTTTCTATTAAATCTTTAAGCACACAAATTTGTTTTTAAGCAATATTTATTCTGATATTCAACCAACCCATCTACTGAGGATTTTTGTTTTGTTTTAGGAGACACAACATCCTTACGCATCTCCCTGAGAATCAGTCATATTTCATGTGTTCACGCTGACTGCCCTATCCAGCTTGCTGCCTGTACAATGGAACAGGTGGAATGCTGAGGTCATCACTGGCATCTGCCACTTCCAAGCTCAAAGGCCATGTAGTCTTTTCCTGTAGTCTTTTTTTTTTTTTTTTTTTTTTGAGACAAAGTCTCAAGCTGTCACCCTGGGTAGAGTGCCGTGGCGTCATAACTCACAGCAAACTCCAGCTCTTAGGCTCAAGCGATCTGCTTGCCTCAGTTTTTCTATTTTTAGTAGAGATGGGGGTCTCACTTTTGTTCAGGCTGGTCTCAAACTTGGGAGCTCAAGCAATCCACCCGCCTTGGCCTCCCAGAGTGCTAAAATTATAGGCGTGAGCCACCACACCCAGTCTTCCTGTAGCTTACATTTGTTTGCTTCTTTAATCTGATCCTATCTTCTTTTTAAGGTTTTTTTAAAATTTATTTTTAATTGCTTTTTCAATTTCTCAAAAAAATCACTGTTTCCAATCCAAGGGCAGCTATTTTTTGTACTCCAGGTTTTTTGTTGTTGTTGTTGTTTTTTGTTTTTTTTTGAGACAGAGCCTCAAGCTGTCACCCTGGATAGAGTACTGTGGCATTACAGCTCAAAGCAACCTCCAATTCCTGGGCTCAAGCAAGTCTCTTGCCTCCGCCTCCCAAGTAGCTGGGACTACAGGTGCCCGCCACAACGCCCGGCTATTTTGGGGGTGCAGCCGTCGTTGTTTGGCAGGTCTGGGCTGGATTCGAACCCACCAGCTCAGGTGTACGTGGCTAGCGCCTTAGCCCATTGAGCCACAGGCGCCGGGCCGTTGTTCTTGTTTTTTAATACTAACACACTTGCTGTCTTTAAAAAGGGGGGAGGTTCACGCCTATAATCCCAGCTACCCAACTAACCTCTAGCCTGAGGAAGGAGGGTTGCTGACCAGCCTATGCAACATAGCAACTCTCTTACCTTTTTTTTATTGAGACAGGGTCCCAAGCTGTTGCTCTGGGTAGAGTGCCGTGCCGTCATAGCTCACAGCAACCTCTAACTACTGGGCTCAAGCGATTCTCTTGCCTCAGTTTTTCCATTTTAAGTAGAGACAGGGTCCTGCTCTTGCTTAGGCTAGTCTTGAACTCATGAGCTCAAGCAATCCACCTGCCTCGGCCTCCCAGAGTACTAGGATTACAGGTGTGAGCCATGGTGCCCAGCAACTTAATTTTTATTAAAAAGATGGGGGGCTGGGGGAATGGGGGGGCCTGGCTCAGCGGCTGTGGCTCAAGCGGCTAAGGCGCCAGCCGCATACACCGGAGCTGGCGGGTTCGAATCCAGCCGGGGTCCACGGAATAACAATGACAGCTGCAACCAAAAAACAGCTGGGCTTTGTGGTGGGCGCCTATAGTCCCAGCTACTTAGGAGGCAGAGGCAGGAGAATTGCTTGAGCCCAGGAGTTGGAAGTTGCTGTGAGCTTTGAGGTCACCGCACTCTACCCCGGGTGATAGCTTGAGGCTCTGTCTCAAAAATCAAAACAAAACAAAAAAAAGACGGGAGGGGGTGGAAGAAGGGTTGAGTATATGTTATAGAATAATCATAGAATTTCATTTTTTAAAAAACAGCTTTATTAAGGTATAATCCACCCACTGTCAGTGTTAAAGTTCAGTGGTTTTCAATACATTTTTAACTGTGCAACTATCACCACTATCCTGTTTAGAACAACTTCCAAGGGCCCAAACTCCCCTGCACCAATTTGTAATCAATTCTTTGCTCTCAGCCCTTAAAACTGGAGTTTGTCTCTACAGTTTTTTCATTTTTTAGAAATTTCCTACAAATGAAATTTGACATTAGTCTTTTTGATGTCTGTCTTTCACTTGGCATGATGTTTCTGAGATTCATCTATGTTGCTGGATGCATCACTAGTCCACCCTCTTGACACTGCTAAATCACATTCCACTGTATGGCTGTAACACATTTTGTTTATCCATTTGTCAGCTGATGGACATTTCAATTGTTTGTATCTTGGGGCAATTATTAGCAATACTGCTATAAACATTTGTTTACATGTTTTATGTGAACTTAAGTTTTCATTTCTGTGGAATGAATACCCAAGAGTGGGACTGCTGGGTCGTGGGCTAAGTCTTGAACCTACAGGAAATTATCCAAGTGTTTATCTTCTGGCACACGGTACTCTGCAGTCCCTCCATGAGCATTCATATGGGAATTCCCTAATGACTGACAGTGTGTACCTTTGCATGCATTTATTAGCCATATCTTCTCAGGGGAGATGTATATTCAAATCTTTCACCTACTTTTTAACTGGAGTACTTACTCTTTGAGTTGTATGCGTTCTTTATGTAGTAATATCCAGACTACATCCAAAGTCCTCAAATGACATGTGATTTGCAAATATCTAAAATCTGTGCTAGGTTGGGGTCTATCCTCCACAATGTTTCTTCCAGTCCCACGGCTCCTGGACTTACTAAATATCTCATTCATTACCATAACATCCCACAATGATCCTGACCACAAAATTCATTTTACAAAAGACGGAAGAAAAAAGAAGGTCATACCGTAAGATTCAATGATCTAACCAGGTTTTATTATCCAAAAGCTGCTGCCTCAGACTCAGTTGTGTCTGTGTGGTTGCGTTCTGTGGGTGTGGGACTGTCCAATATGATGTAGTGTATGTAGAAACCAATACGTGGTGGATTTTCCCATAACCAGAGTACATGAAGCTAGGAATCAGACATAGGAAACAACAGGAGAGCTTATCCAAAACTACCTACTCACAAAAGCTTTGCTTCCCATCCCCACAACTTTGTTCTCTACTGGTTTAGAGGATTTGTTTCCCAAGGGAACAGAGTAATGGTTTTACTGGTCTGGAAGCTGAGACAGCACCCTGGCCATTATGGGATTCTCACATTGCTGACCAGCAAGCAAAGAGGAGGTTATAGTATTGGCTGCAATGATTGATGCCAGTAATATGGCATATATAAAACGACCACTATATGATGGTCATTTTAGACCATATAATGGAGCAAAGAGGATTACATTTAGAAATCAGGAGATTATACCCACTATATTAGTTTCAGGGGGCTGCTATAATAAATTAATACAAACTTGGTGGCTAAAGAGTTGTTTATTCTTTCACAGTATGGAGAACAGAACTCTAAAATAAAAGTGCCAGTAGGACCACGCTCCCTGCAAAAGCACCCGAGGGGACTCTATTCCTTGCTTCTTCAAGCTTTTGCCTTATGGCTGTATCATGCTAATCTCCACCTCCATCCTCACAGAGTTTTCTCCGCTTCTCTATGCATCTTTCCACTGTGTCTCTTTGAAAGGAGACTTGTTGTTGTACATGAATAGCAAGGTACAAATAACAAAAAATAAACAGAAAAAAAAAATTTTTTTTGAGAAAGAGCCTCAAGCTGTCACCCTGGGTAGAGTGCCATGGCATCACAGCTCACAGCAACCTCCAATCCTGAGCTTAAGCGATTCTCTTCCCTCAGCCTCCCAAGTAGCTGGGACTACAGGTGCCCACCACAACACCTGGCCATTTTGGGGCTGTAGTTGTCATTTTTGTCTGGCAGGACCACGATGGATTCGAACCCGCCAGCTCAGGTGTATGTGGCTGGCACCTTAGCTGCTTGAGCTATAGGCGCCAAGCCAGAAAAAACATTTTTTAAAGGAAACATTAAATTTAAGGCCGATACAGACAATTTAGCATGATCTAATCTCAAAATCCCTACATTGCAAAGCCCTGGCTGGGCATGTGGCTCACGGCTATAATCTCAGCATTTTAGGAGCCTGAGGCAGGAGATCACTTGAGCCAGGAATTTGGAAACAGCCTTGGCAACTAGCAAGACCCCCTGTCTCTACCAAAAAAGTAAAAAACTTAGCCAGGTATGGTGGCATGTGCCTGCAGTCACAGGCAGCTAGCATCTTTAACAGCCAATACTGCCTGCCTTCTGAGTGTCCTCTGAACAACCTCCTAGGTCCTGACAGCAGCAGCAGCAGCAGCGACTGCGATCATTCTCAGGGACTTTATGCCAACTTTTAATTCATTTTAACTTTGAAGCAATCTCAAATTTAGAGGAAACTCCAAGTACAGTACTAAGAAATCTTCTTTTCCTAGTCTAATTTCAAAAAATGTTGCTGAACAGATGTTCCTTTCTTCCAAACATCTTGTTGCTTTACAGAATATCCCTCAATTTGGTGTGTGCCTTTCCTCATTCGAAACTCAGTTTATATATCCGTGTACCAGAGAAGGGACATCATGTTCTCGTTGTATCCGGTCCTGGCACAAGAGTTTGATTTGCTTCGTTTCTAATAATGTTCAATTTAATAATGTCATTGAGGTGGCACCAAGATTCTCTGCTGAAAGTTATTCTTTTCCCTTTAGTTTGTTTGTTCATTTGGGTTTTTTTTTTTTTTGCAGTTTTTGGCCAGGGATGGGTTTGAACCCACCACCACCTCCAGCATATGGGGCCAGTGCCCTACTCCTTTGAGCCATAGGCACCACCCTTTTTTTATTTTTTTATAGACAGTGTCTCACTCTGTCACCCAGGCTGGAGTGCAGTGGTGCGATCATAGCTCACTGCAACCTTGAACCCCTGGGCTTAAATAATCATCCTGAGCAGCTGGGACTACAGGAGCCTGCCACCGTGCCCAGCTAATTTTTTTTTTAAGAGCTGGAGTCTCACTATATTGTCAGTCTGGTCTTGAACACTTGGCTTCAAGTGTTGCTCTCACTCTAGCCTCCCTACCACTGGGATTAGCTGTGAACTACAACATCCAGCTTTCCCCTATAATTAGTAAGCATTTTGTGGAGGACTAAACTGAAATGATGTAATGATCCTATTCTTTAATTTCTCCATGTATTCGCTTATTTATTTAAATCAGTATGGATACAACATCTCCTATGTTGTTTAATGGACTATATATGGTACTGCAATTTATTTTGAAGTACAAACTGTCCAAATTTGGCCAGAAGCTCTGTCAAGCTGGCTTCAATGTACTTTTTTTTTTTTTTTTGAGACAGAGCCTCAAGCTGTCACCCTGGATAGAGTGCTGTGGCATCACAGCTCACAGCAACCTCCAATTCCTGGGCTCAGGCGAGTCTCCTGCCTCCTCCCAAGTAGCTAGGACTACAGGTGCCCGCCACAACGCCCAGCTGTTTTTTGTTTGCAGCCGTCATTGTTTGGTGGGCCTGGGCTGGATTCGAACCCGCCAGCTCAGGTGTATGCAGCTGGCGCCTTAGCCACACCGAGCCTGGCTTCAAGAACTTCTTTACTTTCTGGCACAGTAAGATATTCTAATCTTGTCATATAATTTCTCTGCCTTGGCCCTGGAATCAGCCCTTTCTCCAAGGCTGGTTCCTTTTAGTACAAAAAGACGTTCAGAAGCCAAGATCTGACAGCTAGGTACGACAAATCCTTCTGGGTTGTCACTGACTGCAGGTCCTTTTAGTGAGAGTTAAGAAACACCAATTGTCTGGAAATACGTACTGCACATACACATTTTACATCTCTATATTTACTTAGCTATCACCATGAGCTCACAGAGATACCCTGAAATCCAATCTAATAACATAAAGTACATTTTCATTTTCTCCCTTTCCATATTTACTACTTCCTTATCTGACAATGAGGAATCCAGCACTCACTAGACTTACTATTTAATCAATTCCCCATTTGGAATCAATCTCTCATTGCCACCTCTGCCACTACGCTGCACCCCTGTTGAAACCAACCTCTGGCCAACATGAGCATACTTCCTTATCCTGCCTGGGCTTCAACACCCTTGGTCTGGCTCATGCCACTCCCCACAAAGAAGGTCCTTTCACCCTGTCGTGCCTATGAACCCATATTCTGCCCACTGCCCACACTCACACTTCCAGTGTGGCAGTCTGCCTCACTTCCAGAGTTCCTGAAAGTCAGCAGTGGTCATTCTGACTTGCACTGCCTGGCCCTCTTAGTGCTTATGCCTCTCATTCTCTGCATTCCAATGCTATTAAAAACATTTAGAATGCCTTCTATTGTCAAACCTTGACAGATACAGTCATTAACCATTATTTAGGCACTGCTGGAATGCACTTTTTTTTTTTTTTTTTTTTGAGACAAAGCCTAAAGCTGTCACCCTGGGTAGAGTACTGTGGCATCACAACTCACAGCAACCTCCAACTCCTGGGCTCAAGCGAATCTCTTGCCTCAGCCTCCTGAGTAGCTGGGACTACGGGCACCTGTCACAATGCCAGGCTGTTTTTTGGTTGTAGCTGTCACTGTTTGGCAGGCCCAGGCTGGATTCGACCCGCCAGCTCTGATGTCTGTGGCTGGCGCCTTAGCCGCTTGAGCTACAGGCGCCAAGCCAGGAATGCACTAATTTTAATATTCAACTAAAACTCAGTTATGCAGGAGGCAAATGAGGCCCACATAAAATAAATTAAACAAATCCGTATCTGTATCTTCTCTGAATCAAGACCAACGGATATGTATTTCTCTGTACATGCACTGGGGAGGCAGAACATGGAGTATGACTGTAGATCTTACTTTGATATGTTCAATATTTTCTCTCCTGCTTTTACTAAAAGAATCCCAACCTTCTCTTGCCATATTATCAGACCCACGAACATTGTCTCAATTAACATTTTCCATGAACATGCTTCTAAAGTGACCCAAACTTTAGATTGTCCTGAATAACTGGAGCTGTGTTACTGACAGCAGCCCTTTGAAAAGACTTCTCACTACTCAGATAACTGAAACTGTGCCAGTCCTCGTCCACACAACCCATTCTTCCCCTTTATAATTCCATGACCAAACATTCTGTAGCTTACAATTAAGAAACATCTCATAATATATTCATTGAGGAAAACAGGTATATTTATAAATACTGAGAGTTCCCCAAAACACAAAACAGTATTATATTTTATGAAGGGATGGAGGTAGAGCATGAAGTCTGGGTATACTGCCGACAGCAAACTCAAGAAAACATGTCATTTTCCATTCCAATAAGGAAATTTCTTGCCAGTATCAATCCATAGAACAAAATTTATTGTCAATCCATAAAAACAAAAACTCACAAAGGAAGAACTTGTCTCATTGGAATTGTAGTGAACTGCCTGAGGTCATTCACTATTATATACCCAGAAAACCTGTTACAACTCTTTCATTGGTCATTTTCATTAACATTGTACAGCTGTGCTTGCTAACCGTCAGGTCTTCATATTTATCCTAAGTCATTTACAATTTGAAAAGCATCACTTTTTTTACCCGGATAAAAATTTCCAATTCAGTTTTTCTTCTTTTTTCAATCTTCTCTGCCTCAATTTGGCAAGTGTGACAAATATACAGATGGTTGACAGCTGGTCCTCCTCCATACCTAAACCGTGAAGCATTTAAGAATTAAAATCATGACAATCTTAAAGAAAGCTGATGGTCTAGGAAATTTGTTTCTAATGTTTAAGTCAATGGCTAAATCCCTAATTAAGAATAAATACACATAATAAAAATCTCAAAGTATTATAAAAGTTAAAAATCATAAAGACTTGATTTTATGTTTATTAATGTCAATGACTATATTAATTTATTGCTTAACCTACTTACAGGCAACAAGGTAAAATAAATGGGTTTGTCTGTTTGTTTTGTTTTTTTGAGACAGAGCCGCAAGCTGTCACCCTGGATAGAGTACTGTGCGCATCACAGCTAACAGCAACCTCCAATTCCTGGGCTCAAGAGAGTCTCCTGCTTCTGCCTCCCAAGTAGCTGGGACCACAGGCGCTTGCCACAATGCCTGGCTATTTTTTGGTTGCAGCCGTCATTGTTTGGCGGACCCAGGCTGGATTCGAACCTGCCAGCTCAGGTGTACATGGCTGGTGCCTTAGCAGCTTGAGCCACAGGCACCAAGCCAAAATAAATAGTTTTTAAAAGTCAGCATATCACATATAAACCTTAGTTATATATACATAGTCATAGTCAGGTTTGAATCAGATGATAGCTTCCCCTGGCCTCTTAGGTAAGAAGCATTCAAGGTACAAATTATTTTTAATATTTAACCAAGGAGGCCAGTCATAGTGGTTCATGCCTGTAATCTTAGCACTCTGGGAGGCTAAGGCTGGTGGGTCACCTGATCTTAGGAGTTCAAGACCAGCCTGAGCAAGAGCAAGACCCCATCTCTACTATAAACAGGAATAAAAGAAAAAAAAAATCTAACCAGGCATAGTGGTGGTCACCACTAGTCCCAACTACTCTGGAGACTGAGGCAAGAGTATCTCTTGACCCCAAGAGTTTGAGGTTACTGTGAGCTATGACAACACCATGGCGCTCTACCCAGGACAACAGAGTTAAGACTCTGTCTGCCAAAAAGAAAAAAAAAATTAACTAAGGAAACATAATTATTAAGGAAATGACAGTACAAAATGTTTTAAAATAAAATTTTAAATTTTAGGCTCGGTGCCTGTGGCTCAACGGGCTAAGGCGAAAGCCATGTAGACCTGAGCTGGTGGGTTCGAATCCAGCCCGGGCCCGCCAAACAACAATGACAGCTGCAACCAAAAAATGTCCGGGCATTGTGGCGGGCGCCTGTAGTCCCAGCTACTTGGGAGGCAGAGGCAGGAGACTCGCTTGAGCCCAGGAATTGGAGGTTGCTGTGAGCTGTGATGCCATAGCACTCTATCCAGGGTGACAGCTTGAGGCTCTGTCT
>CAUYON010200551.1:0-20399 GCA_963573935.1 Arctocebus calabarensis | reverse complement strand
CAGCCTCAAACTCCTGGGCACTGCAATCCTCCTGCCTCAGCCTCCCAAGTAGTTGGGACTGCAGGCATATTTTACCCTAAACTATAACCTCACAGCAGCCTCAAACTCCTGGGCACTGCACTCCTCCTGCCTCAGCCTCCCAAGTAGTTGGGACTGCAGGCATGCATAACCAGCTCTTTTTTCTATTTTTAGTAGAGATGGGGTCTTGCTCTTGCTCAGGCTGGTCTCAAACTTCTGAGACCAAGTGATACTCCGACCTCTGCCTCCAGATTGCTAGGATTGCAGGCGTGAGCCACTGCATCCGCCCCACACAACTTAATTTTAAAGCTTTCCATCACCCTAGAAAGAAACCAGTTTTCAGCCATCCCCTTGTCCCATCCTAACCCCCCAACAACCACTTTCTGTCTGTAGCTGAGCCTTTCTGAGCATTGCGTGTCTGTTTGGAATCATACTCTGTGTCCTTTCTGTTTGGCTCTGTTCATGCAGCATAAAGTTTTCAAGGTTCATCCATGTTGTAAAGTGTGTCAATAGCTACTAATTTCCTTTTTACTGCTGAAAAATATACTGTATTTAGTTTATTCATTCCGTGGTTAATGGATATTTGGGTCGTTTCTACTTTTGTGCTATTATAAGTACTACTGTGGATATTTGCATCTGAGATTTTATATGGACTGTTTTCTCTTGAGTAGATACCTAGGAATGGATGGGTCACCTATTAACTGTACATTAAGTTTTTAAAGAAACAGCCAAACTGTCTTCCAAAGTGGCCGTATCTTTGTACATTCTCACTGGCGGCGCATGAAGGCTCGGATTTCTCCGCATCCTCTCCAGCATTTGTTACTGTCGTCTTTTTGATGCTAGCCACCCCCGTGGACGGGAAGCTGTATCTCATTGTGGTTTTGATTTTCCATTTCCCTAATGGGAAAATCTGTTCTTGTGCTTAGAGGCCATTCATATGTTGCGTTGGCGAAATGTTTATTTGAGCCTTTTACCCATTTTTGAATTGTATTGTCTCCTTATAATTGAGTCTTTTCTATATTCTAAATACGAGTCCTGAACATCAGTTTTATGTTTTGCAGGTATTTTATCTCAGTGTGTGGTTTATCTTTTCACTTTCTTTTTTTTGAGACAGAGCCTCAAGCTGTCGCCCTGGGTAGAGTGTCATGGCATCACAGCTCACAGCAACCTCCAATTCCTGGGCTCAAGCGAGTCTCTTCCCTCCGCCTCCCAAGTAGCTAGGACTACAGGTGCCCGCCACAACGCCTGGCCATTTTTTGGTTGCAGCCATCATTGTTGTTTGGCGGGCCCAGGGGCTGGATTCGAACCCGCCAACTCAGGTGTATGTGGCTGGCGCCTTAGCTCGCTGAGCCACAGGCGTCGAGCCCACAGAGCTATTCTTGAGATGTTCAAGAAAAGATTAAAATGATGCTATTTTATTTTGAGATAAATTTTATATATAAATTTTAAAGCAATGTTTTATCTGGGCTTGGGATAAAAGCCTACATTTTATTCAGAGGTTAGTATATATATCATTCTAATCTCCCTCATTCCTTTCTTTTCTAATTTCTTAATTGCTCCATTTATATGACAGATGTACTGTATATCCCAAAGCTGATACCTTACAAATTCCTTTACAGTAGATGTCTTGGCTAACCAGGCTGGAATGAAATGACAGTCCTATGGCTGGCTGCAAAATGTAAGCCTGCTATAAATAAATCCCTGATGGCTTAAAAGTAATTCATTCAACAAAGGGGGAAAAAAATGAGACACGGACTACTTTGGCCTACTCTCCATTAAAATACTTGTTTTTATTTATTTATTTCTAAAGATGGTAAGGCAGACTTTGAGGGGAGGCATGGTAACAGGTATAGGGACTGATACAACAGCATCTTGCAGTTGAGGAGAGAGATTTGGCTTAACTCCCTAAAATGCTTATTTTAATAAAGGGACCCTTTAACAGTTTATATAAAGATGGCTGAGCCTGTTATTGTCTTAAATCTCTCCCAACTCTGGTCATAGAACTCAGGTAAAGATTTCTGCCTCCTCAGAGTGACTGGTTTGTCCAATGGGTATGGCTTGGGGAACTTAATACATAGGGAAAGGACAATGACTAAAAACTACTAGCTATGCTCTAAAAGTTTTTCCATATCACCAAACTAAATATTAGTAACTTGGATCAGGTAAGTGATTTACACACTTACATTATAGTATAATGGAATCTTACATGGCAATACAAAATTCCACACTGATTAATTGGCTTAAGCTTGCATATCATGAAAGCTTTCCCATCTTTAAACTGAAGTTAAACTCAAATTAATTAATGTTACTCTTAATCAAAACAATAGAAAGGCCAGCCAGAAAGAGAAAGAGAGATATTCCCCTACAGCACCCTTGAACTCCTGATATTGACACTGGAAATTAACTTTAAATTAAATTAAATTAAAATTTAAGCTTGAACTTCATGTCTGTACTAGAGAAAGACAGTGGGAGAGGAAAACTTTAGCTTAGCCTGGGTAAGAGCCCTATTAAAAACAAAATAAAACAAAGTAGCCTGTGTTTTTGGAGGTCCTAATTAGTAATTTCTACAAAACAGTACCCAAATTAGCAGAGATTCATTCATTAACTACTTGAAATATGTAAGCAGGTATCAAGAAAGAATGCTTTACCCCAACAACAGAGAAAAGTAGTCTATAGTCTAGACCTTAAACCAATCTAATCATAAACTCTATACAGGAGGATTTCAAGTATTAGTAACTTTGCTAACAATTCTCCATTGTGAATGAAAACAAAATTAAAATAAAAACCTCCCATCTCTAAATTCCTCCCATTCATTCACAGAAGCAACATCAGGGAAACTGGAGGAGGTAAAGTCTTGCGACCTAGACACAGCTGCACTGCAACATGTCACAAGACCCACGTTGCTTAGGGCACTGACTATTATGCCATGAGGACAGATGTCACACAAACACCAGCAAAGAGTTACAAGGCCAAAGGGTCTAGAGGAGTAATTATGTGCAGTGAGCTCCACTTCCATCCACTATCAGAACAAAATAAACGTGGGTGGGAGGAAGGACAGAAAATGAAATCAGAGAAACAAGATATAGATATCAGGAGCTTCAACAAAATATGTAGATTGAATAGCACGAGTGGTTCTGTTATGGGCACCACCCACAGGACGGGAAGGGAGAAAAAATACCTTAATCTTCCCCAAAGAAAAAAAAGATTTCACTTGGTTCAGGGCAAACACTCATAATTTTAACTATTATTCATTATTACATGAAAAACATGTTCAAGAACATAATATACAACAAAGTAATTTCATATAAATTATTGTTTAGTCTGAAACAACACAAAACCACTTTTTAGGCAAATAACATCAAAATAGGGTGCAGAGGATCGACACAGAAAGCAGATTAGTGGTAGCCAGAAGCTGTGGAGACTGATGAACTTGGAAGGACCGCTAAAGGGTAGGGTTTCATTTTGGAATTAGTGCCGATCGATGGCTGCACAACTTTGAGAATGTACTAAGAACCACTGAACTGTACACTTTAAAAGGGTGAATTTTGTAATTAAAATAAGTGGACACAAACATTGCGTTAAGTCAAGAGAGCGATGTATGAATGAAGTTTGGGAAACCTGCCTTATAACGAGGGAAGAGACTAGGAGCCTGAGTACGTGGCCAGACAGCCTCAGGCCGGGGGTGAGGCCTGCCCTCGGTCCTCGGAGTGCCAATTCTCCTCTCCATACGTAATGAGGCTGGAGCGCAGAGCTCTGGGGAATCGTTTCTGCCTCCAGAGTTCCTCCGGTCTGCTCAGCATCCGCCGATCCCCAACTGCAGGCCCTTTCCCCTCTTCAGACGTAACTCGGGCCCTTCATACTCTTCCTCTTCCGCCGTCCCGACCCCGGCCGTAGGCCAGGACCCCCAGCCCGCAGCCCCCTCCCGGGCCGCTCCAGCCACGGGCCCGCTCCTCCAACAGCTGTCCCCTGCCCCTCCGATAGCTGTCCCCTGACCCTCCGACAGCTGTCCCCTGCCCCTCCGGCCGTCCCTGGCCCTCCGGTAGTCCTCGCAGGCCGCTCGTTGGTGCCCTGACCGGCTTCCGTACCTGTCTTCTCGGCGCCGCCGTCCCAGCGGCTGGAAGTTGGGCCGTCGCCCTGAGCACTCCTGAGGGCCATGACCCGGGGGCCCGGGCCCCGGCCCGAGCCCCGGCTGGTGGCGGAGCCGCGAGAAGACGCGGCACTGGCCGCGGGACCCAGCGCCCGCTCTGCTAGCACCGGCTGGGATCCGTCGGCCCGCGACACGCAGGCGCGTAAGCGGCCCCACCCCGCGCCGGCACGTGACCCTCCGCTACGCTGGGCCGGCGTCATTCGCCGGGCGCAGGGTACCGGAGAGGCTGGGGAGGTGAGCGCGCTGGAGTGTTCATCTGAATTGTAGAGTTGAATACCAAGACCAGATTTGATCATTTCTTTTGTTTGTATCATCTGTAACATGGTATTGATAACAAAAGTACTGAACTCACAAGGTTATTGACAAAATGCTTGGAACATTACTAACCGTATAGTAAATACTTAGCAGCTAGGAACTATTATTTTTGCTTACCAAGGACTTCATTTCCCCACCCGAACTCTCATACTTTGCTACGGGTTTTGCGCAAACATCGCGCACAGATTCTCAGGTTGTGCCCTGCGCAACGCCAGAGGGCGCCATTCACGTATACGATTATGTGAACAGTGCCTCCCCCTTTGAGTTGTACAGAACAGCGGCTACTCATTCAGTATAGCATCCTGGCTTACCAAATGTTCCATCTCTTCTTCGATGACATTCCTTTCTTTGCGATCCCAGTGATACAACCGTAATACTGACGTGGCCTCCCAAATCTCTAACACTAGATTAATCCTTACTTCCAACGTAAGAATTTAGCTCCATTTATCCATACAGTAAATGCTTATGGAGCACTAAAGCTATGCCAGGATGTGAGCTGGGACACGGAGAGATGGATGTTAAGTTGCTCAGCATTTAATCAAGAGAGACAACCAGGCAACTGTAAGACCAGATAAAAGATGTCATAAAGGGGACAGCCTAAAAGTCTGGGGGAACATGGAAGATCCCAAAAGAGATTCACAGGGAGCTCAGTTAGGTCTCTGTGGTAGACAGAATTCTAAGATGGTCCCCAAGAGTCCCATTCATGATGTGCATTGTACATGCCTGTAGAGTGTGGACAGTACTTCCTTCTCCCTTGATTGTGTAGAGTATTTGCGAATATGAGGGGATTTCACCCTTGTGATTGGGTTTATATTATATGGCAAAGATGAAGAGATTTTGCAGATAAAATGAAAGTCCTGTCTCAGATTAAAACAAAAGCAAAAACAAATTTTCTCCAATCTTTTGTGTGGTCCCAGTGGGGCTCATGGTGAAAAAACCCCGAAGAGGGTCAAGAATGCTGCAATTTCTGCAGCTCACTCTCTCACCAGCATTTGCCTGTGTTTATGCCAGGTGTTTCCTCCAGTGCTCACATCTTCTCTTCCATCTTGCGCCTGTCCTTTGCCCCTCAAATTGGGGCTCTGTCAACAAAAAAGGAATGAATGAATGAATGAATGAATGATGGGAGACAACCAACATTATCTGCAATCAAGGCTTTAAAAGGCTTTTAAACAAGGGTCTGAGATGAGATTTATGTTTTTTGAAGGAATTCCCTGATTGTAGGTATAGGATGAATCAGGAATCAAGTGAGATAGAGCCAGTTTTCTCCTGTGATAATCCAGGCAAGAGGGGATGGTGGCTTAGATGGAATGGCAGGAAATGGATGCATTCAAGATAAATATCCTTTTATTAAAATTTAATTTACTTTTTAACCAGGGTAATACATAAATATGATTTTAAAAGTAAACAGTGCAACAATATTTTTATTTTTATTTTTATTTTTTTTTGAGACAGAGCCTCAAGCTGTCACCCTGGATAGAGTGCTGTGGCATCACAGCTCACTGCAACCTCCAATTCCTGGGCTCAAGCGAGTCTCTTGCCTCTGCCTCCCAAGTAGCTGGGACTACAGGCGACCGCCACAATGCCCGGCCATTTTTTGGTTGCAGCCGTCTCTGGGTAGAGTGCTGTAGCATCACAGCTCACAGCAACCTCCAGCTCCTGGGCTCAAGTGAGTCTCCTGCCTCCACCTCCCAAGTAGCTGAGACTACAGGTGCCCGCCACAATGCCCAGCTATTTTTTGGTTGCAGCCATCATTGTTGTTTGGTGGGCCAGGCTGGATTCAAACTCGCCAGCTCAGGTGTATGTGGCTGGTGCCTTAGCTGCTTGAGCCACAAGCACCAAGCCAGGGCCTTCTGGTCTTACTGAAACAAAGTATGGTTGATTGCATTATTATTGGCTATGATTGTTCATTCCGCTGTAATAAAACTAGGCATACACACTTTTGCCATATAACTTTGTAATTTCTCCCAATGAGGGGAGTATACTTCACTGCCCCACTGTCTGTAGAGCTTGACTTTGCTTTGGCCAATGGGTAATAGGACCTGTGACACAGCAGCGGCTTGAAATGTGCTCATGTGATTTCATTTGGACTTTTGTGATCCACCATGGGAAGGGTATGCCCTCAGTAGCTGCTGTAGCTTCAGTGTGGCATCTGGAAGGAACCACACTGACCAAACCTGAATCTAATTCACATGGAAGTGCCTAGACTAGCTGACCTTCAACCTGAGGAACCACTGCTTGGCTGAACTCAATCTAGATCAGCTAACCTACAATTGATCTAGAGATCTGTGTGAGGATAAGATTAGAGAGAGTGAAAGCAAAAGCAAGAAAAAGAAAGAAAAATTTTGTAATGACTGGCTAGAAAACTGGACAGCGATTCCTGGCAGCATAGTTGTCCAAAAGTAGCCCAGGAAGCAGAACTGAGCCAGGACACAGGGTTCTGATCTCAAGGGTGGCAGTTTAAACTTGCTAAGGCCGGGCCTTCTCCTAGCCAGCTAAGGCAGCCCCATCTTTGAGGACTTCCCTGACCATTCTACCTTCTCCAAATTCAGTGTTTTTCTGTGACATCTTAACCTCATTTCCTAGAGACCACTGCACCTACCATTTTGTTTTCTTCCTTTTTTTTTTTCTAGCCTCTTGGAGGCAGTCAGGGCATTGTTTCACCTTCTACCTTAAAAGTTCTGAGTCTGTCTCCTGTTTACCTGTAGGTATTCAAAACCTATCCCTTAGCCAGTGATTTTCAACCAGTGTGCCATGAAAATTTTTAAGATCATTAATTATTTTTTTATTTTTGAGACACAGCCTGGGAAGAGTGCTGTGGCATGACAGCTCACAGCAACCTCCAACTCCTAGGCTCAATTGATTCTCCTGCCTCTGGCTCCCCAGTAGCAGGCACTATAGGTGCCCACCACAGCGCCTGGCTATTTTTTGGTTGTAGCCGTCATTGTTGTTTGGCAGCCTTGGGCTGGATTTGAACTCGTCAGCTTAGGTGTATGAGGCTAGTGCCTTAGCCGCTTGAGCCACAGGGGCTGAGCCAATTAAAGTATTTTTGAAAGAAGTTCAAAGAACAGTATATTCTTTTTCTTTTCTACTATTTTTTTGATCAACATAATTTAAGTGTGCCATAGAAGTTTAACTATAGGTCCACATGTACTGAGAGATAAAATGGTTGAAAAACACTTCCCTACCTTCTGAGGCCCATGTGTATGGGGGCCTGGTGGCTTGGAGGCTATTGTGGCTTCAATACCCATTTACCTTCAGGATAAATTGTCTTCCTTTCTGCCACCAGGAATTTGCTATTTTGGTTAGCACCCACAGGTATATGGAGCAAGAGGTAAGTACCTATATGAGTTAGCTCAGTTTACCATGTTGATTGGAAATCTGCATTTTTCCTAGGTTTTTTTTTTTAATTATTCCATATACCTAACTTTCTGTCTTTTGTTTAACAACAGCATACGTTTTCTAATGGACTTGCATCTCATCTCTCAATCTCCAGTGTTTAGCACAGGGCCAAACTCATCCAGGCTCATGTATACCAACAAATATTTGTTGAATGAAAGATTATCTGAAAATCAAAATGAACTCTGGACAGACTAGTCAGCATGGGTGGATAAGGGACCTTGGTTAAGTCCCCATAAGTGAGAAGCAGGTATACTTCAGGTTGTGAAGACCTGAGGGTATGTAGGCCTCTTCATAGGAAGTTCACCATTGAGTTCCTGGAACTGTTCAAAACACAGCAATGTATGACTATAGATGTTTATCAGTACCCAAGACACTGATTCATAGGGAGGAGTCAGGAAGTCACTTACCTGCTACTTTTCTTTGCTTTTCTCATTAGAGGAGCCAAGAAAACTCTGTCAAGGTAGGTGATGCAAGAATGAGCTAATTAAGAAATACTCAATACCCTTAGGAATTGCTCCAAGAAATGGATTGGCCATCCTGTAAACTTTGGAGGTACCTGGGGAAGGGTTTCTTACATTGAGGTTAATAAGAATCCCTAGTGATTATGGCCACAGGGAGACAAATCCAGTTTGTAATTTGCTACAGTGCAAAAATATTTGGCTTTCAGTACAGAAATTAAAAAAAAAAATCAGGCTTGGCCCCTGTAGCTCAGAACTAGAGCACTGGCCACATACACTGGGGTTGGTGGGTTTGAATGGGTTCGAACCCAGCCTGGGCCTGCCAAATAACAGTGAAAACTACAACAAAAATAGCTGGGTGTTATGGCAGGTGCCTGTAGTCCCAGCTACTTGAGAGGTTGAGGCAAGAGAATTGCTTAAGCCTAAGAGTTTGAGGTTGCTGTGAGCTGTGATGTCACAGTACTCTATCAGGGGAGACATAGTGAGACTGTCTCAAAAAAGAAAAAAGAAAAAGTCAGAGGAGACAGAGTGATAGAATGTTGGGAAAAGTACAAGTGGGTGGGAACAAGGCAATGCTTGACTTCCTGCAAATTAGAAACTTGACTTGAGGCTTGGCACTCATAGCTCAGTAGTTAGGGCACCAATCACATACACCAAGACAGGCGGGTCTGAACCCAGCTTGGGCCTGCTAAACAACAATGACAACTGCAACAACAACAACAAAAATAGCCAGGTGTTGTGGTAGTTGCTTGTGGTCTCAGCTACTTGGGAGGCTGAGGCAAGAGAATCACTTAAGCACAAGAGTTAGAGGTTGCTGTGAGCTGTGATGCCACTGTGCTCTACTGAGGGCAACATAGTGAAATTGTCTCAAAAAAAAAAAGAAAAAAAAAACTTGACTTGCATCCTTTGAAAATCTGTCATGTTTTATCCTTAGATCTTTTTCTTCTAGTAAAGACAATTTACTGCCATCTGCTGGAAAATTGCCAGAAATTTGCCAAATGCAAGTATCTATGGCATCCCTATAGATGCAGCATCCTTTTTCCTCAAGTAATCTGAACAACTATATAAGTCAGAGTAGCAACCAACATTTGGCCCAACGCTATATATGTCTCTCTATATAACTGTCTCTCTCTCTATATATATGCTGGGCACGTTCCAGATTTGTCATCTAGTCTGAAAAACCACTCTATGAAGTAGGTATTTATATCCCAATTTTATAGATGAAGAAAATATTAGGACCTCTGGGACAAAGAAGACGATATGACAGGAAAGGGCAAAGCAAACTTCATCTGTACTGGTAATAGAGATTTAACTTAGGTAGTAGGTTTATAGTTGTGTCATTGTTTTCTTTATAACTTGGTGCATGTCTAAAACATTTTACAATAACAATTTGAATTACTTGTTTAGAAAAAAGATTCAGGCTGGGTGCAGTGCCTCACACCTGCAATCCTGGCATTTTGGGAGGCCAGGGTGGAACAACTTCTGGCAAGGAGTTTGAGACTAGTCTGAACAACACAGTGAGACACGTCTCCAAAAAAATATAACAATTAACCAGGTGTGGTGGCATGTGCTCATGGTCCCAGCTACTTGGGAAGCTAAGGTAGGAGGACGGCTTGAACCTAGAAATTTGAGGTTGCAGGGGAGCTATGATTTCGCCACTGGACACCAGCCTGGGTGACAGAGGAAGATCCTGTCTCTGGTGGCACCTGTGACTCAAGGAGTAGGGTGCTGGCCCCATATACCGGAGGTGGCAGGTTCAAACGCAGACCCAGCCAAAAACTGCAACCAAAAAAAAAAAAAGAAAAGAAAAAAGAAAAATTAATAACTGGCTGAGGTGGCTCAGGCCTGTAATCCTAGAACTCTGGGAGGTCAAGGTGGGCAGACTGCCTGAGGAGTTTGAGACCAGCCTGAGCAAAATCAAGACCCTGTCTCTAAAAATAGCCAGGTATTGTGGTGTGCACCTGTAGTCCCAGCCACTTGGGAGGCTGAGGCAAGAGGATCACTTGAGCCTAAGAGTTTGAGGTTGATGAAAGCACAATGACCCCACAGTACTCTAGGTAGAGCAATAGTGAGACTGTCTCCAAAAAAAAAATTGGCACAGAACTAAAGGAAGGGTACAAAGGTCACTGAAAGTTTTCAGACAGTGGTCCGTTATTTCACTTCCAAGAAATATAGTTGACAGTGGCATCCTTTCTGACTCACCCATGCAAGTTTCAGCTTACTCAGCTTGGTGTTGGTGGGAGGGCTTTGTTCATCTCTATAGCACTCAGTCAGTGTCAGCTATTGAGCTGGGAAGAACACACTTCTGTGGGATGATTTTTTGTGATTTTAAAAGTGGGTTAAGGAGTCTCAAAGGCTTGAGCATTTGCAGTGGGCTCTGGGAACCTTACTCTTTCCCACAAGACAATTTTTTGGTGGTTTTAAGAATTTAAAAGAGGCCGGGCTCATGCCTGTATTCCTAGCACTCTGAAATGCTGAGGTGGGTATAATGCCTGAGGTCAAGGGTTTGAGGACCAGCCTAAGAAAGAGTGACACTCCATCTCTACTAAAATTAGAAAAACTAGTTCAGCATTGTAGTGGACACCAGTGATTCCAGCTACTTGGAAAAGCTGAGATAGGAGTTTGAGGTTTCTGTGAGCTACGATGCTACAGCACTCTACCCAGAGTGACAGGGTGAGACTGTCTCCAAAAAAAAAAAAAAAAGAAAGAAAGAATTTAGAAGTGGCTGAAGTTCACTGAAAGTCAAGAAGTGGGTGTCCAGCAACCACAAAGACTGAAGAAAGCCACTATGGAAAAAATGGTTTGCAAAAACAACTGAGTGACACTGAAGGATCCTGAAGCAGCTGTACAGATTGGATCTCCAGCAGTGTTCAGAATCCTCTACCATTATCTTCCAGTCAGGAAAGTTTCATCCTGATGGGTGCCAACATGGATGAGTAAAAGCACATCCATGTTGGAATGGTGTTAAGAAATGCTAGTTAGATTTGATGGAGGCAAAGTCTAGATATGTTTCTGATGTCATTACTAGGGGATAAAACCTGGATTTACCAGTTTGATCCAGAGAATAAGTGTCATTTGACAGTGTAGATTTTTTTCCTCCAATGAAAATCCATCAACAAAAGTGAAATTGGCCCTGTAAAGAAAATAAATGGTGGCATCTTTCTTTTCCAAAAGTGGTCATGTTACAACTATTCCTCTGGAGGAACAAAGGACTGTTACTGTTCAGTGGTACCCAACAGTATGCCTACCAAAAGTTTTCAGACAGGATTGCAGGAGGACCATCTTGCACCATGACAATGCATATGCCCACAAAGCAACATGACCATTCAGTTCCTGGAGTTAAACCTATGACTCACTGACCTTACAGTACTTGGCCCCATGTGATTATTTCCTGTTCCCTACAGTAAAAAATCACACGTGCAGAAAAAGGTTTTCTAACCCCGAAGAAGCTATTCACACCTTTGAAAGTAAACTTATGCACTTGAGTAAAATGAGTGGAAACAATGTTTTTAAAAATGGCTTACAGGTGGCTGGGAGAGGTGGCTCATACTTATAATCCTAGCACCCTGGGAGGCCAAGGCAGGAGAATCTATTGAGGTCAGGAGTTCCAGATCAGCCTAAGCAAGAGCAAGACCCCATCTCTACTAAAAACAGAAAAATTATCTGAGCACGTTGTGGCAGGTACCTGTACTCCCAGCTTCTTGGGAAAGAGACAAAGGCTGGTGGATCACTTGAACACAAGAGTTTGAGGTTGCTGTGAGCTAGGCTAAGGCCATGGAACTCTAGCCTGGGGCACTAGACTGACCCTTAAAAAAAAAAAAATGGTTTACAAGAATGCAAAAGTGCACAGAATGCCACGACAATTATTTTGAGGAAACATAGTAATCAAAATGATTTTATGTTCCTTAATTTTTGTGTATCTCAAAACTTTCATAGAGTCTCTGACATCAAGTCTAGGAAGTACATTAGACTGACTTCAGAATCAGAGTATCTTATGATACCCTCTACACACCTGTTCTACTTGGAAAACAATCTGAATTTTATATTACAGTTGAGTATCCCTAATCCAAAAATCCAAAATGCTCCAAAATCCAGAATTATGAGTGTGGGCAAGACCTTCAGTGGAAATGCTCATTGGATCCTTTCAAATTTCAGATGTTCAGATTAGGGATCTTCAACTGTATGTATTTTACAAATATTTCAAACTCTAAAAAAATCTGAAATCCAACTTCTGATCCTAAGTATTAGGTTATTAAGTATGAAATTATTGATATCTTTCCTTAAGTACTGACAGTTGATATCTGACATTTCACTTCAACACTTTTACTGTGAAAGGGCATCCTCATTCTTCAAACACGTTTTGACTTATGATTATCTTTCACATTTTTTTTTTTTTGAGACAGTCACCCTGGGGAGAGTGCTGTGGCATCATAGCTCACAGCAACCTTGAACTCTTGGGCTCAAGTGATCCTCTTGCCTCAGCCTCCCAAGTAGCTGGACCCACCCCTATCCGTGGCTTGTTTTTCTATTTTTAGTAAAGACGGGGTCTTGCTATTGCTTAGGTTAGTCTAGAACTTCTGCGCTCAAGCAATCCATCCACCTTAGTGTCCCAGAGTGCTAGGATTAAAGGTGTGAGCCATTGTGCCGGGCCTCCTTTTTTTTTTAAGAGCAATTTTTGTGAAACCATGAAGTTAAAAATGTGTGTTATTTTTGTTATTATTATTTTTTTTTTGCAGTTTTTGGTCGGGGCTGGGTTGGAACCCATCACCTCCAGCATATGTGGTTGGCGCCCTACTCCTTTGAGCCACAGATGCCACCCAATGTATCTTATTTTTGAATATAAGTTGTTATGGATCCAATGCAGTGCAAACAGCTCAAAATATCAATGAAATTTTGGGAAGGATATGGCTAATGAATGCACCACATGTCAATGGTTTGAGAAGTACCTTTATGGTGATTTTAATCTTAAAAATGAACCATGTAGGCAACATGGGATTAAGATGGATAATGGTGAGCTGAAAAGTATAGTGGAAGCAAATACACTTCAACCTATGAGTTAGCAAGGTTTGACATTACTATTTCAACAAAATTGGACCATTTGAAACAAATCAGCAAGGTAAAGAAGGTGGTAGATGGGTTCTGTGTGAATTAAACAAGCATCAGAAATCATCTTGAAGCGTGCCTTTCTTTGGTGTATAAAGGTGAATCATTTCTTTTTTTTTTTTTTTTTAGACAGATCCACAAGCTGTCACCCTGGATATAGTGCTGTGGCATTACAGCACACAGCAGCCTCCAATTCCTGGGCTCAAGCGAGTCTCCTGCCTCCGCCTCCCAAGTAGCTGGGACTACAGGAGCCAGCTACGATGCCTGGTCTCTTTTTTTTTTTTTTTTTTGGTTTTAGCTGTCATTGTTGTTTGGCGGGCTCAGGCTGGATTCGAACCTGCCAGCTCAGATGTATGTGGCTGGCGCCTTAGCCTGTTGAGCCATAGGCGCCGTGCCAAGGTGAATCATTTCTACACCATATGGTACATATAATGAAAAATGGATTCTTTTTGACAATCACAAGCATTCAGTACAATGGTTGGATAAAGATGAAGTGCCAAAACACAATCAAAAACTGAATATTCAGCAAGAAAAGCTAAGAGTGTCTGCTGGTCTAGTACTGGTATTATCCACTATAGCAATTAATAACCTTCCTAATGCCACAATCTATTTTCATTGTTAAAAAGGGGGTCACGACCCATAAGTTGAGAACTGCTGCACTATAGCTTCATGAAACTTGGTCAATTACTACAGATGTCTACAGCAACCAATTATATAAAATGAAGAAGATGCTTGCAATTAAGCAGCTGAGACTGGTCAACAGAGACAGGCCAATCCTCTTTAGAGCCACGGCTTGACCACATGTTGTGCTGCTTAAACTATAGGAGCTGGTCTTGGAAACTGTCATCCACTACATTCACCAGATCCTACACAAACCAACTACCACCTTTTCCAGGATTTGGACCACTTCCTGCAGGGAAAAACATTCACTGTGGAACATGGCTTTCTTGATTTCATCCACTTGCTTTCCAGGCTTCTTTGCTGCTGAACAAGCTACTATTAGTATGGTAAAACCATGTCAACAGTTAGGTGCATACTTTGATTAACTGGACTGGTTTTTTTGTTTGTTTTTGCAGTTTTTGGCTGGGCTGGCTGAGTTTTTGAACCTGCCACCTCCGGTATATGGGGCTGGCACCCTACTCACTGAGCCACTGGTGACACTGATTAACTGGACTGTTTTGAGATATAATAAACTTTTGATTTAAAATTGGACATATTTAATGACCTAATATTTTGGACAAGGGTAATACTAAACTTTTATCATATACAAAAGGTGACAAGCAAGATTTCAGGGTGTACTAAGCCTACTAAATTGGCCAGGATCCTTATCTATCCTTCAGACTCCAATGATTTCACCAGGGGCTCCTTTTAAATAAACACTTTTTTGTTATGCTCACCCAGTCTCGCCTGTGGTTTACAATCACAGCCATAAAACTAAGGGCAAAGTTCCTGAGATGCTATTTATGCACCAATATTCCCATTCATTGTATGGGTGTGCACTCGTGTACAGGTGCACGCGTATAGGGGCAGAAAGGAAGGTGACAGCAGAGAAGGGAAATACTATTTATTAACCATCTATTAAGAGCTAAGTGCCATGTTTGTACTATAATCCTCGTGATTTGAGAGGCTCAGGTGGAAGGACTGCTTGAAGACAGGAGCTGAGACCAGCTTGGACAACAAACATAATGAAACCCTGTATCTACAAAAATAAAAATAAATTAGCCAGGTATGGTGGCATATACCTATAGTCCCAGCTACTCAGGGAGCCTGACGCAAGAGGATTACTTGAGCCCAGGAGTACAAGGTTATAGGGAGCAATGATCACAACACTACTACAGTTTGTGCAAGAGAGTTGTTTAAAAAACAAAACAACACAACACATTAAAAAAAACAGCCTGTACTGATTGGCGCCTATGGCTCAACAGGCTAAGGCACCAGTTACGTACACCTGAGCTGGTGGGTTCGAATCCAGCCTGGGCCTGCCAAACAACAATGACGGCTGCAACCAAAAAATGGCCGAGTGTTGTGGCGGGTGCCTGTAGTCCCAGCTACTTGGGAGGCGGAGGCAGGAGACTCACTTGAGCCCAGGAATTGGAGGTTGCTGTGAGCTGTGATGATGTGTGTCTACCCAGGGTGATAGCTTGAGGCTGTCTCAAAAAAAACAAAAACAAACCAGCCTGTATTACAAACCAGGTATGGTGCTATGCATTTTCCTTACGCTATTCCATTCAATCCTCTTTAATTCTGAGGGATAATGGACCGACTTAGTAAGTTTTTATCAGGGCTTGGCGCTTGTTTCACAGTGGTTACGGCGCCAGTCATATACACTGAAGTTAGCCCTTTCGAGCCCGGCCTGGGCCAGCTAAGCAGCAATCACAACTGCAACAAAAAATAGACAGGTGTTGTGGCAGGCACCTGTAGTCCCAGCTACTTAGGAGGTTGAGGCAAGAGAATCACTTCAGCCCAAGAGTTTGAGGTTGCTGTGAGCTGTGATGCTGTAGCACTCTACTGAGGGCAGCATAATGAGACTCTGTCTCAAAAAAAAAAAAAAAATAAATAAATAAAGTTTTTATCAGGATTGCATAAGATATGCAAGTCCATCAGGGAGCTTATAGGCAAGTGTGGAGACAGAAAATAGACCAAAAGAGAGAGAGAGAGAGAAAGAAAACATATAAAATAATAAAATAAAATTTCAGGTGTTATGAGGAAAAAAAGGTAAGGGTAGCAATGGCAATGGGAGAAACAGGAAGAGGAGACTTTAAGATGGTTGGAGCAAGAGTAAGGCCCAAGGTTTTGAGACTCAGGTTTTGGGAAGGGAGGCCTTTGGTTAACTTTTTTTTTTTTTTTTTGAGACAGAGCCTCAAGCTGTCACTCTGGATATAGTGCCGTGGCATTACAGCTCACAGCAACCTCCAATTCCTGGGCTCAAGCGAGTCTCTTGCCTCCGCCTCCCAAGTAGCTGGGACTACAGGCGCTCGCCACCAGGCCCGGCCATTTTTTTTTTGGTTGCAGCCATCATTGTTGTTTGGTGGGCCCAGGCTGGATTTGAACCTGCCAGCTCAGGTGTACGTGGCTGGCGCCTTAGCCTGTTGAGCCACAGGCGCCGAGCCTGGTTAACTTTTCTTTTAACCAGGAAAAGGCTCTGAGAAGATAGCTTCTCTAGCAGGCATGTCATCTCTGATCAGCCACAGTCTCTAAAGCTGAGGCAGAAGAGAGGAGAATATGTGACAAGAAAGGAGGCAGGCAAAAGACTGGTGATTAACAAACTATTCAAACCTAATTCTGATCTTGGAAGAAAATGTGCTGGTGGGACAAAAACAGATTTTTCAAGAGACGCTTAAATAGTCAGTTTGAATTATAACCACACTTGACAAAAGGTAAAGAAAAGATTAAATATAAAGACTGAGAGGAAATTAAAATTCCCAAATCTGTTAACTCATCTCCTTTTTTCTCTACTACTTTAGAACTACAGTAATTAGCTATCTATTTTACGAAGTATATTCCTTTCAATGACAGGTCCTCTATAACAACTTAATCCTTCTGTCTCACATAAATTGTACAGGCATTTTAAATACGAGATATTAGGCCAGGCATGATAGCCACTTGAGCTCAAGAGTTCCAGACCAGCCTGATCAAGAGCAAGAACCTGTCTCTACTAAAAATAGAATATTTGGGACAGCACCTGTGGCTCAGTGAGTAGGGTGCTGGCCCCATATACCGAGGGTGGTGGGTTCAAACCCAGCCAAACTGTAACAATAAAAATTAGCTGGGCATTGTGGCGGGTGCCTGTAGTCCCAGCTACTCGGGAGGCTGAGGCAAGAGAATTGCCTAAGCCCAAGAGCTGGAGTTTGCTGTGAGCTTGTGAGCTGTGACGCCACAGCACTCTACCAAGGGCAACAAAGTGAGACTCTGTCTCTTAAAAAAAAAAAAAAAGAAAAAGAAAAAGAAAAATTAGCCAGGCATAGTGGCACATACTCTAGTCTCAGCTACTGGGGAGGCTGAGGCAAAAGGATTGCTTAAGCCCAAGAATTTGAGGTTGCTGTGAGCTATGACACTACTGCACTCTATGACAAAGTGAGACACTGTCTTAAAAAAAAAAAAAAAAGAAATATTACACAATGAGTTCTTGTATCTAACAAAACTTCTCAACCCCAATATTCTAACATGCTGGTGCCATAAATTAGTATGTAGTGAAAATTTATGGGAAACTAGAAATTCAGGATGCTAGCATTTTCTCTGGTTTCAATTTTTCCGATTTTTTAAAACTGTGGTTAAATGAGAATAAATAAATGGCAATTTGGTCTACTTTTGTGGGCTATACTCATCTGGTACTGATAAGCCATTAAACAGTTTTATTTCTTCTATCAGCCTTTTTGATGGTTTCTGTCGAAGCAGCCAAATACATTTCCACAAGCTCACCAGCACACTCTTCCGTCCAGGTCTTAAGACTCTGTAAGCTACCTGGTGCTGAGGGTATTATCTAAGGCTAACATTCCACCAGGTTTTACTGCTATTCACTGAACATGGCCTTTTCTTGTTACAACAAGTCCATGTCCCCATGGACTTTTTTATACACACACCAAATTTTCTAAATCAATGTCAAAACTGAAAAAGACCTCAGAAGACACCTCGCTCAGACTCCCCCTGTGTAAATACACAGAGGTCCTGAGGCGGGAAGGGCCTTTGTCAGAGACTGTAGTGTGAATCACTGGAAAGACTAATCTCCCACACCAGAAGGCCAGGGGAATTAGGTTTATTAAAAGCCTAAAAGGTGCCAGACACTCAACATAGCCTCTCATTCAATCCCAAAGAAGCAGTGGCCCCACTTTATAAATGAAACTAATTTAGAAGTTATTTGTCTCATAGCCAAATGTGAGAGAAGGGCAGAAATGAAACGAGTTAGGTTCAACAACAACATGCTCCCTTCACTACCTCAAAGTCAAAACTCCCAGACTTCAGGGCTCCTCGACCAATCTTAATCCATCCCATTGAACATCTCCATCAACCCAACATTAAATTCACAACACATGAAAACTAAGCCAACTATCACACACGGTGTCGGTTGGAGAAGCATATTGCTCAGGCTACAGGGACATTTTATTTATTTAAATGTTTTTATTTAAAAAAAAAAAAATTAAAGACCTTCATGGCACAACTTCTTCCCAGCACAGTTATGTTTTAGTTATACCAATTACAATACAATTACAACCAATAAATCAAGGGGGTGGGGTAGGAGCTTCCGACTTCAAACTTAAAAAAGAAAGAGGGGGTCGCACTTCAAACAAAGTTAAAAAATACTTAAAAAAACTTTTCAGACTAAATGCCAACACAACTGTTTCATATTGGCCATTCTGTTTCCTGTCATCTAAGCAATGCAGACACAGGTAGCGCTGAGAAATAAAGTGTCCCAATACAAGGTATACAGATGAGGTAATTTACAACAACACAGAAGTTGTTACTCTGTAAACCCTTGCCCCCCCCCACCCCACCCAACTGGGTCTTTTGTTTTCTCTCCATGCTTCTGCAGTGACTCTTTAAGTAGCATTTTTAAAACTATTTATTTTAAAAGGATCTTGGGTGGCACTTCAGAGTCCTCTGCATTCATCTTCCATTTTTTGCAAGGTCTGATGGGTGTAAGGAGGTCCAGCTGTCTGCAACTCTCCACATCAGCCTCAGCTACACCTAGATTTCTGAGCTAAGAAGGATAGGTATGAAGTCTTAATTTATAACCTTCCTCCCCACCTCAAAATAAAGAATCCATTAGTCGTAAGTGTCCTGTTTAAATCACAATCCAGTGCAAACGTAATCACAAATTGCATCTTGGGCACATCTGGTGCTTTTTAGCTTCTGCACAAATCACAAGGTAACCCTCACAGCATTCTAGGGCATGAAAGGGTCAAGTACAATAAATATCCACCGTTAAGTGGCCACAAGGAAGAAAATCACCCTGCCACACAGAATGTTTTCCCTTCAGCTCTCCCTATAGTTGAAAGGAGGCTTTAGGTTCCTCTAAAGTTTACCATTATAGTCACTAAAGCCACCACCTTGATAACATTACTAAAGCCAAGCTGGGTTACAAAATTAGGTAAATTCATTAAGTTCAACTCCCCAAACAATTATGTTTACCTATGATGCCAGGTGATAAAGGCTTGTGAATCTATAAAGGTAGGAGATTGGGGAACTAAGACTTTAGGCCTTAAAATATGTTGGAAGAATTTTTCCTAGTTCCCACAAGCAGCTACTGTAATGAAATAACAGGAGAAAATACAGAGCTGATGGTTTTGCTATTGTGCTTAAAAAACTAGGCTTCCTCAGTGAAGCACCTGATAAACTTAGGTGGCTGGATTACAGTGGAAAGTCCACTTTATACACACACAAACACACAAAAACTGGCGACTTTTTCCATCCCCAATCCCTGCACTCTGAGACACAAAATGAGTTTTATGGCAAAGGATCCTTAATCCCCAGAGACGCTTTGGCTTGTGGTGCTTTTTTAAGGCCTCTCTGCCCTGCCCGGTACCATGGGTTGACGAGGGGTTTATAAAAATGGGGGCCTTGGGAAGCCTCCACGGTACAGGGCTGCAGGCCCCTCAGATGTGAACATAAGACACCCACCCAGCGAGACCTTTACACAGGGAACTTAAATCTAACCTTGATAAATAAAACCAAACGTTTATTTACACCAAGAATTCCAACACTGGATCTTTCACATATGAAGGACAAAGTATTATATATACACACACAGCAAGCGGTGGCAGGGCTGTAACAAGAGAGTTTATAGTTTTCCCACAATTACAGGTCTACCATTTCAGTTTCACTGGAGATAGTGGCTCTGCTCCTACCTCTCAGACACATTTACAAGACTGAGGAGTAGGTCTTCTCACTGGGTGGCATGTGAAGCAAAGGGAAGGTAGGAGGAAAAGAAGGTAGAAAGCTTAAAATGGAATTCAATGTGACCA
>CAUYON010200548.1:0-17189 GCA_963573935.1 Arctocebus calabarensis | reverse complement strand
ACCTGCCAGCTCAGGGGTACGTGGCTGGTGCCTTAGCCCGTTGAGCCACAGGCGCCGAGCCATTCCCTGAGGAATTTAAGTGATGTGAGGACTTCATTTCTTATTAAAGCAATGCAAAATGGCAAAAAGAATTACAGGTATGAAATTGTATATTACAAATTGAAAATTTAATTGGACCAGAGTATACAATGGGTGATATTGGACTCCTAGCCTGAAAGAGCTTTTATTTGTGAAGCATAGGATAGGATTGGAGAACAGAGGCCTTTGTACATTGCCACTGAATTGAGGCCATTTGCTTAATGAACACTTGCTTCTGAAATCTGTGTAAGGTATAGTGACAGCAAAAGGAACTTGACAAAACAATAGGCGTGGTTTTCACACCTGAGCAGTTGGACTGCATGACACAATTCCTGCAGTTTTTTGTGTGTACTAAAGGGAATGAGTTTTGATACTTATCAAAAATATATAATAATATGGTTTATTTTTCTCTTTGAACAATGAAAAATAGCCATCCTCCCCCAAATCACAATTATTTATAATAGCCCATGAACTTTCTCCATCCTTTCTCATTCTGAGGAATTTGTGATGGGACAGAAGGTTTGGTGCCTGTATCACCAAACTTTCTTCATGTGTGGGATCTGCCTTCTTTTGCAAGAGCTTTTCTTACATTGTTAAAAAGATTTGCAAAACAATCTTTTGTGCAGTGTTCATTATTTCTAGATCATTTTGGTCTTAACACGGAGGCAAAAGACTGTTACTCCCTCTCTGAAGTTGTTCTTACCTTTATGGGGCTGAATCTGGCAAAGACTTGTGCTTTTCTCCTATCTCTATGGGAATATGTATGTAATTACATGATGCCGCTGCCTATTTATACTCTTACGGATCCTTAAAACATTCTATAGCTTTTACTTGTCAAGACACTGGTTGTAAGTACATTATACCTATTAGATAAATACCACACATACATGAGTTTTACTATTAATACCTACATTTTACAGAGGAGGGCATTATGACTCAGAGAGATAACTTTGTCAAGATAACACAGCAACCAAATTTTAGAGTAGAGCCAATCTGGTTTCATAGCACAATCTCTTAAACATTACACTGTTACAACCTCGCTTTGCATCTTGTGTTATTAAAGGAGTATGGTTATAGAAGAGTACTGTGGTAGCTTGCTTAAAAATGACTAAAGGACAAATAATCCAATTTATAAGAAGGGCAAAGGGCTTGAATAGACATTTGTGCAAAGGAGGTATACAAATGGCCAACAAGCCCTTGAAAAATGCTCTACATCATTAGTCGTTAAGGAAATGTGAGTCAAAGCCAAGGTGAGGTGCCACTTCCCATTCATTAGAATGGTTATTATCTTAAAAATAGAAAATAACAAAGATGTAAAGAAATCAGAACCCTTGCATGTTGCTGATAGGAATGTAAAATGGTGTAGCCACTTTGGAAAACAGTTCCTCACAAAGTTAATCCATAGAATTACCATATGACCCAGGAATTCTGCTCCTCAGTACAAACCCAAAAGAACTGAAAACTGTTAGGTAAATACATGTACATATAACATTCATAGCAGAAGTATTTACAATAGTGAAAAATGCAGAAACAGTCAAAATATTCATTAGTGAATGAATAAACCAGTTGTGATCTCTTCATATGGTAGAATATTATTTAACCTTAAAGAATAAAATACAGTGGGGTGGAGTGGTGGCTCAGGCCTGCAGTCTGAGGCCTCATTTTGGGCCAGGAGTAAAGAGTAAGACCTTGTATCAAAAACAAACAAACAAACAAAAAATAACGAAATACTCAATACATGCTGCAATGTGTGTGAACCTTGAATATATTGTGCTCAGTGAAAGAAGCTAGATACAGAAGGTTTCAGGTTCTATGATTCTGTGTATATGAATTACTCAAAATGGGTAAATCCCTAGAAATGGAATAAAGATTGATGATTGCCAGGGAGCAACTGATTAATATAGGTACAGGGTTTCTCTTGAGAGAAATAGAAAAATGTTTATAAAAAGTTCAAAAAAATATTTTGGAGCTAGATAGGGTGGTGGTTGTACAACATTGTGAGTATACTAAATGCTACTAATGGTTCATTTCAAAATGGTTAACTCTGTGATATGTGAATTGCATCTCCATAAAAAATGTAATGACTAAGACATCCTGTGTCACCTCTCCTGAGGGTATTGCCATCAGTAGCAGCTTTTATAGAGCAATACTTGCACGTTACTAGGCCAAGAGTAAGTGAAGCAAACACTATTAGCAGACGTTGGCTTGAGTACTTGTGCAGGACACGGTGACTGACATGGTTCCCAGACTCTAGGAACCAACTACCTCTAAGAATTAACGAGCAGACAGACAAAATATGAAATGTCTGTTGACTGAGCAGACATTCAGTAAATAAAGGATTTACATTTTGGGTACACCAAGTGTCAAATGCTGCTTCACATGGTAGAAGTGGGGAGTCGCCAGACTCACCTGCATGTTCAGGCAGTGTGATGTGATGCGATCCTCATGCGTACTGGAACGAATGATGTAGGTGACAGAAGTGCTTCTGAAACAAACCCTTTGTAAATATGTACCTTTCTTTATGAATGTAATGAGAACATACCAGTGTGTGGTCTGGGGTAGCCTATGCCCAGAGGACTCTTCCAGTTCAGTTTAGACCTTTGATGTTCTCAGGTGCTTTTATAAGTTGCCCAGAAGCTTTAAACATAACAGTCCATTCATCTCCACAGTATTCCTGCAAGAAAGCAGGAGCTTCTTGCTTTGAAAAAGGAGAACTTGGGGCAGAGTGCAGTAAGCAGTTTGCCTGATGTTAGGTAACGGGGTGTGGGTCACACAGGATGACGCTTGTGGCCCTGAGTTCCTTTCCTACCTCTTTACAGTCATCTGTGTCACTGAAGTTACTGATTCAGCAGTGTCTGTATCACCCACCTTCTGACTGGCAGTGGTAAATGGAAACTTTTCTTAAAAATATGTGAATCAGGCTGGGCGCCTGTGGCTCAACGGGCTAAGATGCCAGCCACGTACACCTGAGCTGGCTGGTTCGAATCCAGCCCGGCCTGCCAAACAACAATGATGGCTGCAACCAAAAAAAAAAAAAAAATGGCTGGGCGTTGTGGCCAGCGCCTGTAGTCCCAGCTACTTGGGAGGTGGAGGCAGGAGACTCTCTTGAGCCCAGGAATTGGAGGTTGCCGTGAGCTGTGATGCCACAGCACTCTATGCAGGGTGACAGCTTGAGGCTCTGTCTCAAAAAAAAAAAAGAAAAACAAAATATGTGAATCATTGTTATCCGAGTCTTTCTTGGCTAGGTGTGGAAATTTCATATATCCCTCTGTAAATAATCATACATCAGCTACTTTCTCCCCTCCCTAACCTTTTACCAATTTCCTAAAAAAATAAAAAATAAAACCACAAAAAAACCTATGACCTCTTCAATTGCACTGACTTGTGTCTGGGGATTTGCCAACCTGAGGCTGTTCTGTAGGAGATTCCTTCAACTCATAACCCTTCAACTCTCATCACCCCTTAAAGCAGTGTTTTTCAACCTTTTTTATCTCACTGCACACTTGAACTTAAACTTCCTTGAACACTTTAATTATGTTGCTCAAAAAAAGAGTGAAAAAATATACTTGCTGTGCTTTGAACTTCTTTTGCAAATAATTTAATTAACAAACTTCAAAAAATTTCGGGGCAGTCTTGAGGTCCTCTCAGCACACAGTTGAAATCACTACAAGTATCAGCAGTTCCCTCTTCCTGTCCTGAAATCCCCATTGACAAAAATGTCTCCTGCTTTCTAGATGTCATTTTTTATTTCTTGGCTCTCACTCCACCAGTTACCTATTTTCCATTATTTTCAGTCTTTAAATATGATTGATCTCTTCTGTTTCAGGAAGGAAGAAAGGGAGGGGAAAGTTTTTTTAAAGCCTCTTAACTAGGCCGGCACTGAGGCTCACGCTGTAAGCCAGCTCTCAAGGAGGCAGAGGTGGGTGGATTGCCTGAGCTCATTGAGCCCATGAGTGTGAGACCTCATTTAAAAAAAAAAAAATAAATAACCGAGTGCTGTGGCAGGGCCTGTGTAGTCCCAGCTACTTGGGAGGCTGAGGCAAGAGAATCACTTGAGCCCAAGAGTTAGAGGTTGCTGTGAGTTATGATGCCACAGCACTCTACCAAGGGTGACAAAATAAAACTCTGTCTCAAAAAAAAAAAAAAAAAACTTAATAAAAGCCTCTTCCCTACCTCTTTCTCACTACCTTTGAATTCTGCTTAACCTTGAATTCCCTACCTCATTCTCTGCTTACCTTTCATTCCTTTCACATTTAAAATTCCCTTCCTGAAATATTGGGCTTCAGTGACACTAAACTCTCCTACTTGTCTTCCGGTGCCATCTTCCATATTTGTGGAGTCCTTTCTCATCACACTTCTTACCTCATTAATTCCTGTAGCTTCATTTACCGTGTGTGTGTGTAGCTGACTCCCAAGTTTAGTCTGCGTTTTTAAGTCATTGGTGTATACCTCCAGCAGCTAGCCCAGAACCTGGTGCAAAGTGTTCATTTATGTTAAGTCAATGAATCAAGTGATAGATGTTCTAACCTAACAGGAATGATTATTCCTTAATTTTTTTTGTTGTTGTCACCTTTCACAAGTATATAAACTTCATGTGAGCAGAGGCAATGTTAGTCTTATTCAAGGACAATGTACCTGGCAATGGTAGGTACTCATTTAGTATAAGCAAATGAATGAGCAGATCACCCAGGAAAATCCTGGCACTGGGTTTCTAAAATTCCTCTTTGGGTGTGGCTCCCTCAGTTGCTACCTTTAACCCCAGTCCATGTGTCATAAGAAAAGGAGAGAATGAAGCGTAAAGAATTTGGCTCACTGGGGGTTTGGTGGTTTGCAGATGTCAGAGCTCTAAGACATTGTATCATCTCATGGGAAAGGCCTTATTTTTATAAACCTCCTTTCCTCCCACCTGGGATCAATGTCTTCAAATTGAGAGAAACCAGCTCCACATTTTGTGCACATTTAAATTTTGTGGTATCAGTTGACTCAGGTAGGGTAGAGGTAGAAAAGGAGACCCAGCAAAGAACTTGAAGTAAATTCAGAATGGTGCCTTCTCTCCTGTCCCCAGTATTCCCTTTATTAGGAGGATCTCTTCTTTAGCTCTCTGAATATATGGTCTTCTGTTTTGGGAGATTGTGATTTTCCTCAGACCCTTATATATTTCTCAGCCTCAAGGTCCCAAGACATGGTGGTTCTGACTTCCCTGAGCCCTTTGCAACACTGCAGGGAGCTTGCTCAGTTATCCCTTTTGGGATTGATAGCACCCAGGTCTTGTAAGTATTCTCCTTCCATCCCATTGTCTATTTTCCATTTCTTTCTTAATGACACTTGTTCCTTTTATAAAGTGACAACAGCTAAATATATTGAGATGCTTACAAGTTCTTTTAAAGAGCATCTAAATTAATATTGAGCACAGAAACAATCTGAAATTGTGTGTTTATTAAGAGCACTCTAATTAAACACAGACTAGGGGGAAAAATTAACCAGACTCTTACGCCTCTTTTAAAATCTTATCTATTTCCTGATTGTCTTTATTTTCAATTTTAGAGAGATACAGACAAATGAAGATTAGAATGGCCTTGTAGTGAATATGCATAAGCCTATACAATTGTTCAAAAGAAGAATAAAATTTCTACTTCATGAGTGCTTGCCAGTATTGTAAAGACACGAACATGTCGGTATTTCACTGAGCTACAGACTTACCACTTGATATGCTTAATTATTTTCAAGGTCATTTCTTTTTATAAAATTAAGGCAAGCTGGAAAATGTCAAGCAGCCTGCAAGTATAGATTGAACTTATATTGTCATTGCTAGTTTATGGTATCATATAGTTGGGTTTTGAGTTTCCTAGATACAACCAGTCATTGAGTATAAAGAGTCACAATAATTTATAATATTAGTAACATGGCATCCACTATCTCTGTAACCATCAATGTTCTAAGGATCTTTTCAAATGACATGGTTATAAACATTTATTGATATGTTTTGGATATTTAAAGACTCAAGCTAATGCAGCTGAAGGTGATTAACTGTATACTAGTTAGCTCTTGCTAGGTGGCTACACTAAGAGAACTGTAATTAAGGTGTGCACTCAAAGGGATTATGTACGTAGCCCCTAAGCTACTTAGGTTATATATAAAGTAAGCTGGTGACACTCTACCGTTTCACCTGAAGATAATTTTCCCTTACATAAAGCAATTGCCTGGTAACATAAGTCTGACTTGTTCTCTATGTAAGTAAATGGTATAGTTTATACTCTGACCATACCGCTAATCTCTGTACATCTGGAATAACCTTCCCATTTTATTGTGCTTGAAGTTTTGAGATCATTTTTAGCTTCAGGCATCATAACTAAGTCTGATCTCAAGCTTCAGGTTTTTGCTGCCACCAGCTGTTAGGAAGTGCTGGTTATTTTGTAATGATGGCTAAAAACTATGAACTCTGCAGCATTGTGAAATTTGGAGTTGGAGGTAACACAAAAATTCCAGATCTTTATAAGTCAGAATTTAAAATGATCCACCAGTGTTCACATCCATTCTGTTAGTTTTAAAAACATTAATATGCCTTTGGTGGTGGTCAGGCTCAGGTCACTTGGCCACAGTTCATAAATACTTCTCTATGTGGTGTCAACTCAAGCTGTTGCCAAATTCCATTTATCACCTGTGCTGGGCTATGACAGACTTTTGGCTAGAAACACCTCCCTTCCACAGACGTTCATTGTCCCTAATGTAATCTAGTTCCGGATTGTTCTTTTGGGGTCATTGAGGTAAGACTTGCTCTTCATTCAGCCAATATGGAGTTGCTAGCTTTTCAACTGATGGTTGTTTCCATATGAATTATTTAACTCTTCTTCACTTGAAGTACATTTCTCTCACAGACTCAGCCTGTGCATTATTCCTTCTCTGACAGATTCACCAAGTAAGTAATTTAGCTTAGCTAGCCAAGTGTACTTGACGAACTCGCTGTAGTCACAGCTCTGCTACACTGTCCTGTGTTCCTAAACCCTCTAAGCTCCTTCAGTTAGCACATGAGCTTTTATTGCATGTACTTGTTTTCACACTCCTGCAGCCTACATGCACACACTGTTGCCTGGCAAACTCCTACCTCCAAAGGCAACCTAAGCCATATACACTCACACTGGCAACCTCCCATGATTGGATGGAACACAAAAACATGCAACATTTATGAACACCCCTCAGCAAGACACCACCGCACGTTGACACAAACACAGCTGAGAGACAGTTACCACGGTTATGAATCTTACCGAGTTCATACAGTGCTGCCAATGTAACTGGACAGTGACAAGTTCGTGAACTTAACTGTCAGACCGCGGAAAAGAGGTCCAAAATTGCTTTGAAGGGTGGACTAGGCCCTGGGATCAGTGCGTAGCTTCCCAAAGGGAGTACCTTGAAGGGGTAACCATGGTGATACTCGGCAGCAAAGTATGCAGCACTTTTTCTACAATGAGGTTGTGAACTTAATTGTCAGCCCCCACATTTGTGAAAGGAAAAACTATTAGTGTATGCAGTTAGCATGCATGTTTTTGTTTTGAAGGCTGGTGTTGGCTTAACTTGAAGAGTAATGTATGAGGATCTGGATATAGCTGTGTTTTGAAGGAAAAATCAGGATTTGGGAAGCTGCATTCCTGCCTGTCATTTGCAGCGTACTCTTCTCGGACTGATCTGTATTTGATTTTCTTTTCAGGCTTTACAAATAAAAAGCATAATTCATACATGAGGATTATTAATGGACTTTGTTAATAAAAAGGACTTTGTTGCAGGCACGGTGCTTGGCTCTCTGGCCCATCTACCGGGGGAGTTAGAGAGGTGAATTATAATCACAGGAGCACAGTGTGCCAGGATGGAGGCACACATGGGGTGCTGGGGGTGTAACAGATGCCAGCACAGTCAGAAGCTCAGGATTCCTGAAGCAAATGATGCCCGAATTGAATTTTGAAGGACTCGTAGCAGATAGTTGGAAAACAAGTGCAGCCTGGACAATCGGACGCTTGAAAAGGAGGGAACAGCATGTGTAAAGATGGAAAAATATATAACAGGTTGGCACATACAGGAAACAGGCAGTCAGTCTTGTTGGTAATCAGGGGACATGTTGGGAGTGGCACAAGGTGATGCGCACAGGCAGGGACCAGTCAGCACTTTAATACACAATTGAGTTTGAAGTTCACACTGAAAGCCACAGGGCCCCAGAGAAGAAACCACTTGGGGAAAACAGACTTTTTCAAAGCTATTAGGAAAACAGTCTGTCATGCTCGGCAGCATGCAGTTGAAGTAGACAGGTGTGCCTCACCTGCTGCATTTGCAGAGGACTCTGCTTTGAGGTGCTGAGAAGTGAGGGGGGATGACGAGGTTCACCTGAAGTAACTGCGGGACCACAGGGCCTGTCTGATGTTGCTGTCCTGCAGCCTTGACATGCCTGACCAATAGCCCTACCCAGTCAGGAGCTTTGCCAGGCTTCACGGGATTCTTCTAGGCTCCTACATTTTTAAATAATGGCTTATCCTGGGTGTCATTTCAAAGTGTTTCAGCAATACTTGCCCACAGGAGTTACCTGTAGAATCCTCACCGCTGCCTCTTCCTTGACAGGAGCTCAGGACAAGTTCTGTGTCAGTGTTGCTGATGAGGCAGAAATCATAACGACGTTAGGTGAGGTTAGACAACAGTCGTCTTCGTAGCTCCCTGCCTTTCTCTGTTTTCCTAGACCTCTTTATTCTCTGATTCCTTGGGAAACTCAATTACCTTTTCTTCATTATGCAGAGCAATTTAACTCTCTAAACGTCCTTAGGCTCTGGGTCTACCTTTGCAAATCCAAAAGCTCATTAATGTTTCAGCACGGAAGAACTGGCAGGAGCTTTGAAATTTCAGTCTTGTCTTCTCTCTCCCCAGGTATCTTGAACTGGGAAGGAGCAGTATAGAAATTTATTTTCCAGTAATATGAATTTTCACACACCCATACAGCAGCATACAGAGATAGTCATTTTCAGTTTTAATAACTTTTTTCTCCCATACATATGAGGTAGGTAAAGAAACACATGGAGCTCCTTTTATCTAGAATTCCAAATAAATGAGAACATTAGAACAAAGAAGCACTTCTCATAAGTGTGAGTGAATAGGACAATAGGTAATAACCAGAATGGATTTGCAAGAATGAGGTTTGTCATCTCAGTAATATTGTTACAGCAGGGATGTGGAGGCAGCAGAAAAGGACGGAGATTATAGGAACGAAATGAGAAATTGGGTCAACCTGGGTTGTAATCGTGTCTCCTCTCTAATTTTGTGAATTTAGGTGAGTCACTTAACCTACCATGTTCACTTTGTGAAATGTCATACCCATCCTGTGGAGTGTGAGGTTGTGTATGACAAGTATTTCTGCAGTTTATCAAGCTAGGACCTGGTAAGACATCAGTATGGAGGCTCTGATTCCTCTACCAGTATTCCTGAGCTGTGCCACTACCCCTGATCCCCATGTAACTCACACTACACTCCAGTATTACGTTAACCAAGCCTGTTGTCCTGTTAGGGACTTCGCATTTGCCATTGGCTTGGCTGGGATTATCAGGAGACGGCGCTCATTGCGGGCCAATAACCATTTATGCTTCTTCGTTGCCAATGGAATTCTAATTGTTTTCAAGGCTGCAAAAGACTCACGCCAGTTAAAAGCACAAAAAAAAGCAAAAACAAAAAAGCAAAAACAAAAACCTTTCCAAGCTATATAGTAGCTGTGGACCAGTGTTCAGAGCAGGTATCAGTGGACATACCTGAGCAGGTATGGACAGGGCTTTTGAGAAAGTTGCTTCCCGCTAGAAGGGCCTGACCAGGCTGGCCAGGCCGCTGCCTTTCATCCCTCTCCATTCTTATGCACCGAAGGCTGGTTACTGCTCAGTGGCAGAGCAGCCCTCTTTGCTTTTCCACAGGAGGAAAGCTGCCCACCCAGGTGGCAGAGAGAAAATGATCAAAATCAAGTAACAGAAGGAGGAGCTTGGGTTCTTCACGGAGCTGCGGAGCCCCCTGTTTTCCCTCTTTGGGGAAACCATTTTATTTGGTATCTGATTTTAAAAAGCTGAATTTAATTCTGTTACACATGCTTTTCCTCCTACTGTTGAAAAAAAAGTTTAATAATGGGCGCTTGCTTTCTTCTGGACTTCTCTGGTCGTCCCATGTAAAGTAGCTCTTCCTTTCTTCCATACTCCTGTGGTATCTTTCATTCTGTTATTACCACATCAACATTACCTGAAAATGCCTGTTTACTTATTGTTGTTGTCTCTCGCTCTCGGTGGTGGAATTGAGCTTCATTAGAATAAAGACCCAGTGCACCACCTGCGTGGAGAGCAGAGTCTGATACAGAGTAGGTGTTCCGGAAATGTTTCTATGTATGTAAAGTGTATTATGTCGATTAAAGGGGAACTTCTACAATTTAGTCAGTAGTGTGTCAGGAAGAGAAAAATTAAAGTGTCATTCATGGTGGTGGACTGATTGTATTGTTATGTATTCTGGCTTGTGTGTCCATGTATAGAAATAATTCATATGAATGAATTGAGCGCTCCCTATCAGGAATTCTCTCTTCATATTTTTCAATAGTTTTATAAAAAGGGTAAATATAAAACTCACACCTTACTCTGCTGTCACTGGTGGTTCTAAAAAAACCAAAAGTAAAGCCATTTTCCTCTTTGAACTATTGTATAATTAACATACAGTGTTTGTTCAAAGTGAAATTTGAAGTTCATGGTGAACTTCCAAATAGAACTGCCTTTTGTTCCAGGAGAAAGTGCTCTACCCCATGCGTCTCAGTGACTTTGAGTCAGGATATGCTCTTGCACAGGCCAAGACGACCTTCTGTCCTTGCTATGGGTTTCACATACAGTGAGATTTTAGTGTCAGACACATCAATTACCAAACCAACAGAGCTGGGGTTTTTGTTTTTTGTTTTAAACCAATGATGGAGAAAGAGAATTGGGGAACTAATGGGTTTGTTTTTACCTTAAAGTAGCAGCTTTCAGGATGGCTTCACTGAGGAATCAGTCGTACCCTCAATTGCAGACCAATGCAGGCTTTAATAATTCATTCTGAAACCTGTGCTTCTGTAGCTAGTCCTCTCTGGCTCTTTACTTATTTAGAGGTCTGTTGGCACCTGCACCTGTCCTCTCACTCTGCCATGTATAACCAGTGGAGAATAAACTCATTAACTAGAATAATTTAAGCATTTGCGTTTCCCGTAAACTTCAGCCTAGTGAGATCTCACTGGCAACATATTTCTTTGTAAAGCTCATCTCTCATCTGAACCACAGGTCCAGATCCTTAACCAGAAGTTTGTGGTTCTGTGACTTTTGAAAATTTGAAAACCCCACAATATATGGCCTGCTTTGCAGATTCTCTGCACAGTTCCAAGAGAGTCATAGAGTTGTGCTAGTCTCTTGTAACCACAATAACAAACTGTGGCAAAATACAAAAGAAGGAAATAAACCTGCTGAGAAAAGACCAACCTTATTTTGTAAGGTAAGTGGTAAATTCATTCGTATAAGGATCCCAAAGGATCCTGTGGGAATATAGAGGAATGCTAGTATTAAAATACACCTTTTGCGTCTAAAGGACACGACTGAAAGGAACAACTGGAGAGAGAGTGTCAGCATCTGCCTCCTGGATTATCCACACATGTCTGACTGAATGAAGGCATGTCTTTGTAAAACATAAATTTGTAAAAATCACTGCAGTGTCTTAAACCAGGTAGCAGAACATGGGCCTTGGGACAAAAGGGGCATTTGCCCATTGTCTTCTCTTGGCAAATTATTTACTATCCTGCGTCAGTTTTCTCATCTGTAAACTGGGTAGCAAGAGCTCCCTGAAGGACATATTGCTGATAAGCACAGGCTGCAAACAGAAAAAATGGAGATGGGGGATGCCATGGTGGGGACAGGTGATGTCCTCTTCCCAGACCATGTTACTCCTCAGGTTTGCTGATATAAGCCCTACGTAGAAAGCCCCTTCTGTTCCAAGCAGATGTAAGATAAAAGTTTGAGCCTTGCGTGGTCTGTGTATGACCTTTGCCCTCCTGTATCCTAGGATGCCTTTTTTGTGATTGGTGCCTACATTGAATCTGTTACCCAAACCAAACACCTGAGTTGTTCTAGGCTCCCTCCTGTCATGTCGCTCCATCAGCCAATCAGCCACTCCTTAGGGTTTGTTCTGCCTTTTTATTTATTACCTCCTTGTCAGCGTACTAGGTCCTAATAAACCTTCAGCTTCTGCTCAAATATGATCTCATGGGGAAGCATTCTGTGACTCGTAATCTGAGTCAGGTGCTCCTTTGCTTCCTAAAACACCTCATGGATGTTTTGGAAAAATCGTTATAGCATGTCCTGAAGACATTAACTCGGTGTCTGCCACTAAACTCTACGCTGCTTTGGAAAGAGATTAGGCCTTTGATTTTAATTTGGCACAGTGCCTCATTGAATAACAGATACTCAGTGTTCATTAAAAGAAATAATAGGCTTTTGTGGAGCAGTGCCCCTGGCTCAAGGAACAGGGCGCTGGCCCCATGTACCAGACCTGGTGAGTTCAAACCCGGCCTCGGCCGAAAACTACCCCAAAAAAAAAAAAAAAGACTTGCATAAGTTAGTCTTGGATCAGAACCATGACGTAGAACATGTTTTCATGACAGAAGATGTTCTCAACAAATAACTTAGAGTTCTAAGTACAGTATTAGCAGATGGCATTCTGAAAGTTCTTTTGTTTAGAATCTAAACTCTTACAAAGCTTTAATTCTTTGTAGTTGTGAATTGGTTGTCTCTGCCCACATAAACATCCGAGTATAGCAGGATTTAAAAAATCTTCTCGTTCCATTTCTTTCACTTTATTTTGTTGCCCATCGCAGATAACAAAAATGGGACAAAGAGTTCCTTGATGAAAAGGTCATTAACTTCATTCACTTGAAAAGTAGGCCCACTGAAGTCTTTTAGCCTATAGCAAACACATAATAATCAAGTTAGGTATGTAATGTTGAGAGCCAAGCAAAACTCTCAGACTTTAACATTAATGTAAAAAATTCTGGCCTTAGAACTCATAACTTATAACCAAGATAAACGTGATTATTGACATGGTGTCATTTTTGGTGCTGACTCTGAGCATATTTAGGGCAGGAAGTTGATGTTCCATATTGCCAGCATTTCAGCTTAGTAAATGGTGAAAGATGAACCAGTAAATGAATGATTATAGTTTTTTCTTAGCTTTGATGAAAAGTTATTTGACAATCAAATGATTTGATTTGATAACTTTGTAATAATAAAGATTGGTTTTGGTTATTAGAAAGCAGGACAGGTTGAGTTTGAAATTTTCAATTTTTCCTTAAAGTATATAGAAACAACCAGTGAATTCTTCCTATTGGATTGCTATTTTGAAATAAGAATATTATAGAATTAAGGGATTAACATCTGCTTTATATTAGTTATGACCTGAAAGAATTGGAGTTTGCTATGGAGAAAAAGCTAAAATTAAGCAATAAATTGTTCCTTTTTAAAGTAATGCCAGAATAATTGTCAGAATTATTATTCTATTTATTATTCAGTTTCTCAGTTCCTTGATCTCTTCATTGAGTGTGGTTTATTTACAGTAAGGGACTTTGAGAGGGAAGAAAGTTAATTTGTCAATTCATTTTGCTTTAGGGTGCTGTTTTGTAGTAACTTCATTTATTTGTCATTGTAATATGTGTAGAAACAATAAACCAAGAACTTCTTTGTTGTGGTGCTTCTTGTTGCAAGATTTGTGGAGCTTTCACGATTCAGGAAATTTTCCTGTATTATCTCTTTAGAAAATTACAAAATGTTAATTACTTTCCTATTGTTTTTAAAGGAAAGCAGAAAACACTGAATCTGACACTGTTAATTAATAAAAGAAACAAAGAGTGCCGTTGGGTTTACTTTCTAAGATCATTGTTACACCAGCTGATGAAACCTTGTAAACGTGTCTTGGACAGTCTTTCGTGGTGTGAGCAGGCGTAAAACTTTGAAGATTTAAGCTCTGAATCACTCTACCAGTATAAACGTATTTCCCACTGGAGCAGATCTCTCACTTAAAGCTGCATGGAGTGGTGTCAGCTAAAACCTTTTGTATGCATGGATCTCACTTTGCCAAAGAAGTCAATCACTTAATAAGAGGAATTAAAAAAAAATTGGGGACAGTATAAGGTCTAACACATGAACATGTATGTGTTAGAGGAATGTCTCCAAGGTCCCTTAGAAGCAACTTACACAAGCAACAGGCTGCCTATACTACCAGGGAGGCTGCTGTTTGCAGCCGTTGCACATCAGGCCTCCATGAGGAAAGGAACATGGTCGGCTTACTTAGCTGCAGGTTTTAAAAAACATTTTTATTTTCAATAGAAGAGGAATTTTAACTTTTTAAATTGTTAATGGAGATAGAATCAGAGTGGACAGTACCCTGAAGACTTTGGAGCCAGTTGTTTCCATTGATTTGTTCAATGAATACAGGCTGGGTACTGTCCCGAATGCTTGGGTATGGGAACAAAACCATGCCACTTTTTGCTTCTAGTGCACTTTCACAGAAGTGATATAGTAGATGGCAGTTAATTCTCATATCTGCTTCTGCACTCAGGTTCTTGTGATATCACCGAACATGTAGCCTCTGAAAAACTCCTGTCCATTTGTGAGATGACAATGAAAAAAGCAAATATCTTAGTAGTTTATGAAGATAACTGATGTCTCAGGTCCTATGAAAGGGTGTTTGAGAGCTGCTGGTATACAAGCAGTAGTTTTCTTTTCAAATGAATCAGTAGAAATACTTGATGTGAATTACAGGTTACTTTATCTCTGTAGTGATATACTCAAGTAGTGATAACCTGATCAGCAAAACAAAATCTTCATTCATTCGAAAGCCTTTATTGAGGTAGTGTAGCTAATCAAATAAAATCGTTAATCTCTCTATATTGAAATTATGGGGAATTAAATGAGAAAAAGCCTCACTCAGTGCCTTAAAACATAGTAAATACGTAGATAATATTGGTTCCTTCCTTCTTTTCCCGTTGGCCTCTTAATAAGCAGCTAGCCTGATGGGGCATGGAACACATAACTCTTATGTTACCAGATTTTATTAGTTTAGGATGAAAAAGCAACAAGAGGGTACTTCCTGTGCTGGGTTTCCAGCGTCAGTCCTGTGTGTCCTTCTGGCTGTCCTGTGCGTGCGCGGTTGCCCCCAGGATGTATTCGGCTCTGCCCTTTACTTGTCCACAGCAGCAGCAGCAGCAGCATCACTGCCGTGCACACACGAGATGCCCTTGGCCGCCTTCTCTCTGTCACAGGTATAGGTGCCTGCTGGTGGCCTCTCCCGTCCCAGGACCCGTAAAGCTGAACTCTTCATCTCAGTAAGCTTCTTTTGCTTCATAGGTTCCAAAGGAAGTAGTTACGTCACGTGCTCCCAGAAACAGCATTTTTGGTGAAGCAGTTGTTCATTTCTTACTGTTTCCAGCTGTATACCCCAGGCAGCTGATCTCCGACTTGGGCTTGGGGTAGTCTACTTTAAATCTTCTCTTTACTCTTCCATTGTCCTCTGACCAAATCTGTGAGCGTTTACTTCTTCCTTTTTGTTAACTTCTTTCTCCAGCAGATTCTTGGTTCCTGCCATAGGAAGATCATTGGCGGGCAGGTATACTAGGACACCATCCCTTCCTACATGCGTCTCAATCCTTGGAAATGCCCAAGTCGGCTCTTAAAATCCCTCTATAAGTTGCTGATTGTGCTTTCTAGGATTGAAACAGACCTTAAAGATAATTTTGCGTAACTAGCCAAATACTGACTTGTCAAGGTCCCTGCGTGGACGCCACTTATACTCTGGATGCGGACCCTGTGCTGTTATTTCCCTCAGGAACAATTGCTCTTAGTTGCCTGAGGGCTATTTACTTTAGCTGGGGGGGGGGGGTAGTTTTTGAGCGAGTAAAGCGGTTGTCTTAGAAAGAAAGATCTTAATCTTCAGCAGAGCTTAGTGATCTTCAGTAGAGAGACACCCTGCTGGTGTTCTGCAGGCAGGAGAAGTGACAGAGTCAGAGAAAGCAGGTTTGTGATAGAATGCGCATGCTTTCCAAGGCCTTCTCCTCCAGCCTGATACAAGGCTGATCTCCTGCCTCTAAACACCACAGGTGTAGAGACTGCCAATTCACCACTGCTCTCTCTTGCCACCTCTCCCATGCGTGTGAGGAGAGCTAAATCGTTCCCATGCCCTTTTCACCAAGGTGTTCCATCATGGAGCTATCCAGGTATTTCTTATAACTCACTCCTCCTAGCCATAGGCTATATGGGCTGCTACATTTACTTAACAACCAATCAAATGATGTTTGAACCAGTCTACTGGTGGAATGGGAATTGTGGAGATGAGATCAACAAGTACTGGTAAATTATTATTATTTTTTGAGGTAGTCTCACTTTGTTGCCCTGGGTAGAGTGCCATGGTGTCATAGCTTTATAGCAACCTCAAACTCCAGGGTTCAAGTGATCTTCTTGCCTCAGCCTCCTAAATAGCTGGGACTAGGCATCTCCCACAAGGCCCAGTTAATTTTTCTGTTGTTAGTACAGATGGTGACTTGCTCAGGCTGGTCTCAAACTTCTGAGCTCAGGTGATCCACCTGCCTCAGCTTCACAAGTGCTAGAATTACAGCTGTAAGCCACTGCACCCAGCCCCCAAATATAGGTATTTGGGGTATTTGGTATTGACTATCCACTGAGTGTGAGACTATAGGTTAGATTCTTTTCAAGTATTATTTTTTCCTAGAACAGTCTTTCAAGGTAGATTTATTATCTCATAGATGAGAAAACCGAAGGTTAGAGAAATGAAAGTTATTAGGTTCTTTGCCCGGAGTAGAACAGCCAGGATTTTAAATGGCTTGTTCTATAACCCCGTACTTTAGCAGATACATCAGAGCATGTGATGTAGACTTAATGTCTTTTTTTTTTATTTAATAATTTTATTGAATCATAATTATGTACATTGGTGCAATCACAGGGCACGATTCATACACATTCAGAAATATTTTGATCGTACTGTTACAGATATCCTTCATGGCATTTCCTTGATCACTATATAAAGACATTAATACT